>JBAMNC010000757.1:0-114577 GCA_037902135.1 Cetoscarus ocellatus
TGGCGGGTGGATTTTTGAGGCAGGTGAGTGAAAGTGAAGGAGCCAAAGCAGCCAATGAAGGCATTCAGTTGGTTGAGACATGAAAACAAAGTTAGCACTCATTTTCTTTTTCACTCTTTGGAGTTAGAATGATTTTAGAGCAAAATTTTCTGCATATATGAGGTGAGCTTCAGTCAATGTCCTTTAGAGAGAGGATATTTCAAATCCTGGATCTTTTATCCCAGAGTTCTTTCACTGGCATCTCTTCTCATACTTTGGCAAAGAACCTGTGTGCCTTTGCCACCTCCTGATGATGAAGGTGTCCCACAGAGGCTCTGCCCTCTCCTCACTTTTGGAGCTCCACATTCTGCAGACTCACAGTCAGAGGATGCCCGACATGAGCCTGCAGACAGCTGACCTATTGTGAAAATTAATTAACAGGCACGGCAGATTTTAGCACAGTTATTTGGGACTTTCTGTACGTAGGTGTGATATGTGGGTCAGCGGGGGGCGAGCGCAGCTGGGCGTCATGTCATCTCATGCTTTCATCCGCTGACAGCAGCCTCGGTGAGCCCGCTGATCCCCGGCCCCCGGCCTGCTGACCAGCACTGTTAACATTCCCTCCCTTTACAGCCGCCTAATCCGGGAATTTAACAATACGCCGGCCTTCCAAACCGGGGATCAAATTCTCCCGGTTGACTCCGCATTAGCACGACCAGCACATGCCGCGGTGCCCACCCACAAAGCCCCCGCAATTCACACACTCGCACCCTCGCTTCATTCTGCAGCCGCGGCCACACGCAACAGTGAGTGACAGAGGGATGTTAATAACGGCTGTGAAAGTCTCCAGCCCGCTTTTCTGCCTCTTTTTAATCCTCCTAACTCCTTCATGTGTGCCTCCAGTTCACCTTCAACATAAATTTCACCCTCAGAGACCCTCGTGGTGGTCTTTAGCTTGCATTATCCGGCGTGACATTGACAGAAAGCTGATGTGTGTTTGCACAGAGGCAATGGGATCAAATCCAGGGAGAAATCTATTTTCTTTGGGTTTGAGAAAACTGGACACATCCTGACATGTAATTAGGGAACACTGCACTTTGGGGGCATTGTAATTAGTGTGTCATTTTCACGTCTCTCTCTTTCTTCACTCCGGGCCGCAGTGTGAGCTCACAGCACTTCAGTCACAAGGTCGGATAGGAGAGATACCCTCGGCCGGTGTCGGCACCTCTCAGCTGTGTGTGGTAATTACTGGTGTCCTTGATATTTGATGTGGAATGGGGATGGTAACCTTTAGTGTTTGCCTGTTAGCCCCCCTCCCCTCTCAGCCCCCGTACGGGCAGACAACAGGAGGCTCACTTTGGAGGGAAATGTGAAGTGTGTTTGAGTGCCAGCTGGTGCCCTGGGACGTGGTTAAACATCTACTGACCAAATGGTGCCTTGTCATGGTCTGACGCTGTTGATGGGAGCTGCTGTCCAAAGGAGGACGAGTAAAGGAGCAAAGGGCGTGAGGCTGCTCACTTTGATCGCATCTTCAGCCTCCTGACATGCCAAGGGTCTCGTTTTCAAACGGGCTGTCCCTCCAGGAAATTTCAATAATGCACTCTTTCGGTTAAGAAAAATTCAAGAAGTGACGTAACAGAAAGTGCACATCTCTCTGTCATAAAAGACAGGAGAAAGCCTGACACACAGAAGATCTTAGATGATTTTGAAACTGTAGGAGACCCCACACGGGACGTCCAAATAACAGATTACCCGTTCTTATAGTGTGTGGCATGCAACGAGATGATAAGCTGTTCACACTGCAGGCAAAAGCTGTCCAAATCTGACTTTTTTGCCCACATGTGATCCATATCTGATCTTTACGACGGTCTGAATAGCACAAATCAGACCAAGACCATTTTTATATGTGGTCCTAAATCAGATCCACATTTGATGTTTCTTAAAGTGACCTCACTCTGAACACTTGTCACATTTCATTCGAATTTTATGTTACTGAAGTGGGACAGATGTTGAAAATCTGTGGCGAGATTTAATGTAGACACTGGGTGAAAGACATCCCTCTATACAGAGGCAGCAGCCACTGCTCCACAAAAGGTTAAAATGTCTGCTCTCTTTTTCTCAATCTTCTTCTCCTCATCATCACTTTGTCATCGTTTTGTCGTTCACTTCAAAACTGATTCACACACACATAGATGCTTCATACTAAAGTCACATTTAAATTATAATGTGAAAAACCACGCAAAAAAATCAGATTGGGCATTAAGACCTGCAGTGTGAACGTAGTCTAACAGACTCACTGTCTTCAACCACCAGTCTCCTCTCTCACAGCTCATAATCTTGCATCATCAAACACAACTTTAGCCTGAACGAACATGACAACAAGCAGAATTAAAGCTAAATGTGGCTCACTGTTAGTCACCTCGGACAGCCAGAGTAGCTATAGCTGCGTTTTCATTAGGGATGTCCTGATCTGCTTTTAAGGCCCCCGATCCCTGTCTGATTGTTTAAATATGGGTATCTGCTTCGACTAGAGACTCGAATGAGAAGTTTTCTCTCTCTTTGGGACAAAGTATAAGCCTTGATCTTGCTTGCCTTTCCACTGCCAAATGTACCCTCATCTGGGGCGGGGATGTGAGCCAGGAGATGACTTAACCAACTTCAGAGGGTTTTCTTGACCATGTCTGTATTCTTGAACGCATTAAATTGCTGCTTTGTGATGGGTTGGTTAGCCATTTGTTTCTACAAGCTGCTTTACAGATGTACCTTATGAAGTGGCCAGTGAGTACATATTCTATAATGTATGACTTGGGATGGATTTGATAAAAAAAAAAATCTCATTGTTACTGTTGTCTGTGGCTCTTCAGTGCACTTAAACCCCTCAAAAACTCCCTTAAAATGTATCATATATTTGAAATAATTATTACCTCCACCAAGAAGGTTATGTTTTTGCCAGGGTCTGTCTGTTTGTTTTTTTTGTTTGTCTGTTAGCAAGATTACGAAAAAACTACTGGGTGGATTTACATGAAAATTTTTCCCAGAGGTGTGGTTTGGTCCAAGGAAGAACCCATTACATAAACTCCCATAATTTAACATTGGGCTCTATTTTGAAAATATCATACATCTGACATCACTTGATGGATTTCCTTCAAAATGTACAGGATAATATATATGATATAACTCTATCATCAAGGTAAATTTCATCTGGATCCCAACCAGAGTCACAAAAAAACACTGAAGTTTATAAAGGCAAATCCCATTCATTTCTCCACGGCTGCTGTGAGGGTTCTGCCCCCTTTACGTCATTATGGGAATTGTAGTTTATTTGTAAACTCACGTCAACATTTTTCAAGCCTGTGTCACTACATTACCCAGCTTCCCTTGCAATGACAGTGGAGGAGTCCTCCGCCAAGCAGCAGAACTGAGCTGCTTGGCGGAGGTCTGTGCTCTCCGAGTGCAAATCTAACTGATTGAAAAATTATCTAATGAACTATTACCACAATTCAAAAGAGGAAGAAAAATCAGGCATGGATGCATCAATCAATAAAACATCATGCAAAATCCTGTTAGGACTGAAAAGTGGAGAGACATCAAATTTTTGGGACAAAATTTCCGTTCAGCAAAGATAAGAATTGAAATCTTTTTCTAGGTAATTCTTCAAGCTAAACTCAGAATTGAATAATAACAAGACTGATGAGTATTTTCAAGTGCTCTCACAATTTTCCAACATCAAATACCTCCTTAAGAGAAGATCACGGATCCTTTAAAAAATGAACAGAAGCTCATTTCAACCAAATTAGTCCAGAAACTTTGAGGAACTCTACTTAATAAAGATCTAAATTACTGTAAAGCCTGATAAATCTCAGATTGACAAGCAGATCAAATCATTCTCTGGCAGAAGAAACAGAGTCACAGAGTTATTTTTTGTGACATGATGTTTGAATCAATTAGAGGAAAAACAAGATGTTCCCACTGCAGCGAGAGAGTCATGGGTTTTCTCAGAAACTGGAGTATTTTTAACTGAATATGAGAGAAAATTTATAAAGCTGAAAGTTCTGGAGACATTAAAGGATCACTACTCAGATTAAAAATAAGATGTAAGTTGTAGGGAGTGGGAAACAGTCATTAAAATAAACACAGAAAAGCTTTTTATTGTTATGAAGCTTAATTTGAGTTTTTTATGCCCTGCTTGGAGGGACAGGACAGTGGATAGAGTCAGAAACTCTGAACGTAGGGAGAGAAAAATGACACAATAAGAAGAAGCAACTGATTCAGTGTCCTTTTTCAGATTTAAAAATGCATTTCTTTATTTCCATGTCACGTCAGGACCTGCAGCCAATAGTATGTGTCTGCAGAGCTGGAGGCTGCACACTCAGGACTCTTCTGTTTTTGCGACAGTGACACCTCATGTTGATTACCTGAATATTGAATCCTCAGATTTTTGAAAACCTATCACACCATTTTGTTTAATACTGTTACTATGATCTCTACCATTTGGCTTGTAGGTAGTGGTGGATGATAACCAAATAAATTTACTTAAGTACTGCACATATGTACAGTTCCAAGATTTTTTAATTTAATTTTCTGATGGAAATGTCTTTCAGGCAATAAAGCAAATATCAGTTAACGGGATAAACACAACTCTATTTTAAGAAAAACAATGATTTGTTATGTTATCAAATTCAAACATTGTATTATCAAATTAATAGTGTAAATTCAATATCTACAGTTTAAAAAAAGTTCAAACTTTAAACAAATAATTATATTAGCACTAAATTTACATGCTGTTGTTGTCATCTATCTTGTGAATAAAATGAGATCTGTATTGATCCACTACAGGATCGCAAAAAAACAAAAGGGTCCTGAATCTGCAGACACATGCTGACACAACAGCTGTGTTCCTGCTGGTCGCCTTGTCAACGCAATCTCAAAAGTCTACCAGGGATTTTCTTCAAACTTTGACTACATGATCACCTTGATTCAGCGATGAATTTGTTAGATTTTGGAGGCTACAACAAACCTTCTGGGAAATTGAGCCCGTATTTTTAACTCTGGTTCATATATTTGATTTTGATGACAAGTCACAAACACTGATGTTCAAAAAACCTTCTAGATTCATACTCCTCTGATCCTGATGTAATACCTCTCTCGAGGTGCTTTTAAGGCCCCCTTCCCAACATGGATCACTCTGATTCATTGACAGGTCTGCTCTGTGGTGATCTGTCAATTCAGTGCTCAATGTTGTCAACAACTCTGCATACATTCAACAGTCTCTGCTCTGCACTGAGCTTGCTACCCCGAGCCAATTGACTTAACCTGATGATGGTCATCATGAAAGCCGCGGCCTGACTGTAATATGGACAATCATTCTCAAGTTTGCTTAGAGACAAATATATAAAGATAAATTATGTTGACAAATTTGCATGTAATATCATTTTTTTGTTTGAGTTCGCAAAAGTCAACAATCAGTTAGAAAATGAGGTCATGCCTGAAATTTCTCTGGTCATAAACAAGTTCAGTTTCCTCTTCTTCTGTTAGACGTTTGGGATTTTCTGCAATGATATTTTTCTGCTAAGAAACTTTGAGGGTGAAATTTAAGGCATGGATACACTTAGCTAATACAACCACAATTGCAGTGAAGTTGGGACATTGTGGTAAGTTAAGTAAATACAGAACACAATGATTTGCAAATCCTTTTCGATGTATGTTCAGTGGAATACATCACAAAGACAAGATATTTAATGTTCAACTGAAAAACTCACTCATTTTGAATTTGTTGCCTGAAACAAAAAAGCCAGGACAGGGGCATGTTTAGCACTGTCTTAAATAACCTTTCCTTTTTACAACACTCAATAAGGGAACGGAGGAAACTAATTGTTAAAGCTTTGTTGATGGAAGTCTTTCACATTTTCGATGGAGGACAGCTCTGGCCAGACTAGCACCCATACACATTTGCGACACCACGCTGTTGTAACACATGCAGAATGTGTCTTGTTGAAAAATGTGATGCTCCAAAACCTGCATGTACTTTTCAGCATTAATGGTGCCTCCACAGATGTGCAAGTTACCCATGTCATGGGCACTAACACGGCCCCATACCATCACAGATGCTGTCTTTTGAGCTTTGCACTGGGGGTTTGTACATCAGTTTAAAAAATAAACGAAAAACAAGCAAAGAACTGTCTTAAATTTAGAGTAAACGAACCTGACAAAGAGACAGAAATATAGAGAAATCATGTCAATGTGTCGAATGAAACGACTTAAGCAGTGTTTGTTATGCCATGAGACATTCTTGAGAGGATTTGCATGCACAGACTGGACTTGTGATTACTTGCTCTTATGAAGGCTAAGGAGTTGTGAGCCTCTGAAATGGCCTGAAGCTTCTCCATTAGTGCCTGATGAGCTGCTTTAATTGGCAGAGCAACAATTACAGAGAAGCCTTGTGGGCAAATGCTCCACCTCGAACAGAGCGACTCCGACTGCTGCTTTCATAAAAAACATAAAACTCACAAACGGATGCTGGAGTCAGGTAATGAAGGAGCTCTGATTCTTCTGTCTTTGTCACTGTGTTGTAGCTCCTGCATGTTGTGCAACATATTCGAAATGCTCCACCATACAAACCCCATGCAAAGGCACTGGAGTGCAAATGCATCGTGTTGCAACATGCCAGGTGTTTTGACAGGCGGCCGGTGTTGTACGTCTTTCTCAAGCACCTCCATCCAGTGTGTTGTGCCAACCTCCAAACACTCCCCTTTGGCTGAATAGCACTGGCTTATATAACACGGCTTCACACTCATCAATCTGTACGCCTAGTGTTTACATTTGCTCCCTTGCTGTTTTTCTTGGAGGTCCCGCTTCGAGGGGAAGCGGCAATGGAAAAGAAGGGCGAGAACCTTGTGAGCAAACATGCAGAAAAACACCTGCATATCTGAGATGCCTGTAAGAGGAATGATCATCCCCGTCCACTGTAAACACACACACACACACACTGATCTGTGTGCTGGTGTTAACAAAGCAGAGGAACCTCCGCCTTGACGTCTGCAAACAAAAAAAAGTGTCAGACAGGAAACCAAACGAGGATTTAGGAGGATGAATTTCATCACAGAAGGGGGCCTCCGTTTGGACTTGTCATTGGAAGCTGGAGTGAAAATAACAAAAACAGGGAAGGAAAATGTTCTGAACACTGGATTGTGTCGAAACATGTTTTTAAAAGGACAGCCCACCAAAACAGAGAGACGACCTCTTCCCACATAGCATCGTTTTTTAGCAGGAATCAAGGATAAGGCACGAGCTGGAAACAAGATGCAGGCTGGTTTTGCTTACTTGATAACAATGTTTGCAATAAGGCAGAGTGAGCATGGATACGAGAATGATACCCCCTGTTAAAATTAGCATTCCTTTCATGGTCTGACAGCCATGAATGGGCCCTAATGATATGGATTTATTCAATCAAAGGTTTATCAAAGATTTGTGACTAAAGCTGACATTCAAACTGATTTAAGTGCCAGATGTGCTGGTCTGAGTATTTCATAAACTTCTGATCTGCAGGGATTTTCACGCACAGCCTACCTTAGGGGTTATAGAAAATGGTCAGAGCAAGAGGAAATATCCAGTAGACTGCATCTCTCTGAATGCCAGAGGTTGCCAGAGTGTCAGGGTTTGTGAGCAGGGTGAATCAAAACACCAGGAACAAAGGCAGAAGCAGGAGACCCAATTGCAGATTAACAAAAAGATGATCCAATTAAATTTACACAAAAAACAGAGATCCAAAAGTCCAAAAGTACAAACAAAAATCAAAGTATCAAACAACATCTATAAACAAAGTATCAATTTAAACCAGGCAAACAAAAGCACTCAAATTATGAAAAAAACTCAAAACTTACACATGGTCTGTGACTGTGGCATGAGAAGGACAAAGAGACGAAGGAGTTTGCACCAACAAAGACAAGGGGAAAACACGAGGGTTAAATATATGAGGTGATCGGGGTAAACGAGAAACAGCTTGGGAAGAACAATCAGGGATCAGGTGTGACAGGACAAGACAGGAAGCAAAACTAACAGCAATACAGGGAGACGGGAGAACTTTCAACATAAAACAGGAAACACAAAGACAAGAGGACAAAACCAGAAAAACAAACAGCAGATAATACAAAATAAAACAGAACAATGAGTAAGAGAACAGAACACAAGAAAAAGGCATAATAAACAAAACAGAACTACAAGAATCATGACACGGAGAAAGGCAACAGTAACCCCCAACTTTGTTTCATTCCGGGCACACCATGCACTCCGCAGCAAATCATCCCCGATCTTGTCAGTCAGTGGGTTTCCACTTGTTTGATCCACCTAAAGTGCTGGCTAACAGTGTCTCCACACTTTGGAAATACAAAGTGAGTCTAGTCTTAGCAGGAGCTGCTTCATTACTGCATCAATATCCGTCCAACACAATGACCCAAAACAGAAAAAAAGTGCAGATTTTCAGGAAACAGTGGAAATGGTTGGAAAATAACACAGCAGATCGTACATTAGCTCTGCGTTGTAAATATATGAGCAACATAACCAGTTGTGGCTCTTTAAATATTCTTCAGTGGGAGATGACATGCGCAGTCAGTCAGAGCCAAGCTGAAGCAAGGATGGGACGACATGCAGGTGGACTATGTAGAAATTCAGGGTTACACAAATAACAAAATGCAGAAGGCCATATCTGAACACACAGCATATCAAATACTGGAGCAGAAGACCCCACAAAGTGCCACTCCTGTCTGCAAAAAACAGGAAACTGCAGCTAGGTTGCAAACCCCCCACCTAAGGCTCTTGAGGCAAGGGACACCAACCTCTTCAGCTGCGTTTCCAGGTGGCAATGCCCCAGGAGGTCAGCTAACTTCTAAGCGAGGTTCAATCAAGACTTGAACCAGCCACCAAGCCCTCATGGACTTAGCCAGTTGGGGTTTTGCCACCACAAGGCCACCCTTGGAACCACACCTGCTTCAAACTGTCTCATGGGCTTACAATACAATGAACATCATCGCCACATACTTACCTGTAAAACAGGACCATTTCCTTCTCCTTAATGCTCCTTTTCTTCCTCTTCTTGCATGATGATCTCTAACAGAATTTGTGATTTAACTCCTGACAAAGCTCTAATTTTTCTGGGTAATTATGGCCCAGAGTTTCCCTCTGTATCATCGTTTCCTGAAAGCATCACCATCACTTCACTTTTCAGTTTTGGGCAGGCTCACTGCCCTGATAACGATTCTGCCTTTTCACTCTAATCAAGCTCCCCCTTCATTGGCAGCAATTGGAAAACAGACGATGATGCTTTGGAAATAAAAACGCTTTGTGGACTAAAGCCCAGAGAGGGTTAGGATTATAAGACCTGCATCCATAAAAATATCACAACTCGACTGCAATAGGCCATAAGACTGCAATTACAGCTGGTTAGGGAATTCAGCAGTAAAATGATAATAGCTTTCCATTACAGTCACGGCAGTAAAGACATTTGCGGCCACATTATCTACACCTATTGATATTTTTCGTCATTGCTTTTGCAGGTAATTCCAGGTTGGCGGTTCCATACGTCTATTGATTCGGTGTGAAAACACTGAGGAGTGGTGCAGAGATATGGGGGTGAAAGGACAAGCGGATGTGTTAGAGGAACGGAGGACAGCAGCATTGTCCGGCAGCGATCTCCATCTTTATCCATTGTGCCGCAGTGCTGAATGGAGACTTTCTTCTCCTGCGATAAACTTTTGACCTCGCCGTATCTGCTTCTTGAGCAAACATGTTGACCTTGGCTCTCCATTCAGAGGCGGGGAAATGTGGAGAACTTATTCTGATGAACTGATACTGGGATTCTTAGAGGGTAAAGTTGCAAAAGTTTGACAAATTGGAGGAACTGTGGTGTATTTAATGGCTCTGTTTTGAGAAACCAGGTCAGTGCAGCAGGAACTGTCTTTACTCCAGGTGGGCATTGTTACCCTGAGAGGGCACAGTGCTGCACTTCCTTATGAGACTGGAGCTACTTTATAAACAATCGATCACTCCTGAGTATTTCATATTAAAATTTAAGTTTGTTTGGCCACTTACATGATGTTCTTTGTTACAAGGTTTGACAAATCCTCATGGAGTCACCTGAGGAGTCATGTGATCCATATTTAAACTGTAGACTTGTTTTTAATCGACATTATAATTATGTTAGAGCACAGCATTAGGTTTTTTTTGAAACTATAGTACCTCCGCCAAGATAAAATTCTGGATCACCATGCGCTCCGATATGAAGGCCTTGTTTCAGCTCATTTCTGTCCATGTGAAGAACTCCTCCACTGGGTAATGTAGTGACATAGGCTTGAAAAATGTTGATGTGAGTTTTCAAATAAACTACAACTCCCATAATGACATAAAGGGGGCAAAACCCCAGAGCAGCTGAGGAGAAATGAATGGGATTTCCCATTATAAACTTAATGTTTTTTGTGACATCAGGTTGGATCGGATCCAGATGAAACTGACCGCGATGATAGAGTTATATTAAATATATATTATCCTGTAGATTTTGAAGCAAATCCATCAAGCGATGTCAGTGATATGATTTTTAAAATACGACCCAATGTTAAGTTATGGGATTTTTGGCAAATTTGGGGAATTTTTTGCATCCAGAAAAATATGCAGATCACCACCAAAATGTAATGGGTTCTTCCTTGGACCAAACCACACCTCAGGTAAAATTTTCATGTAAATCCATCCAGTAGTTTTTGCGTAATCTTGCTAACAGACAAACAAACACACAGACAGACCCTGGCGAAAACATAAACTCCTTGGCGGAGGTAATGAACACATACAAACCACAACTGAAGTTAGGACGTTGTGTAAAAGTTAAATTAAAACAGAAGGGCCCAGAGAAGCCAGCGGGGTTGGTGGGGTGTTGTTGATATTTGGCTTTGTCTTTGCATGGTAGAGTTTGACCTTGACCTTGCAGATGTAGAGATGAACTGTGTTAACTCATAATGTTTTTCTGAAGTGTTCGTGGTGATATCCTTTGCAAAATGATGCTGGTTTATAATGCAGTGCTGCCTGAGGGATTGAAGGTCACAGGCATTCAATGTTGTTTTTTGCTTATGTGCAGAGATTTCTCCTGATTCTCTAAGTCTTTTAATGTTATTATGAACTGTAGATGCTGAAATCAGTACATTTCTTACATGTGCACATTGAGAAACATTATTCTAACCTGTTGGACTATTTGCTCACACAGTTGTTCTCAAAGTGTTGAACCTCACTCCATCCTTTCAGGGATGCTCCTTTGATACCCAATCATGACACTCACCTGTTTCCAATTAACCTGCTCACCTGTGGAAAGTTCCAAACAGGTGTTTTTTTTTTTTAGCATTACTTAACTTTCCCAGTCTTTTGTTGCCCCTGTCCCAGCTTTTATAAAACATCTTGCAGGCTACAAATTCAAGATGAGTGAATATTTTAAAAAAGCAATTAAGATTGAACATGAAATATCTTGTCTTTGTTGTGTGTTCAGCTGAATGTTGATTGAAGAGGATTTGTTAATCACTACATTCTGTTTGCATTTTTGCACAACGTCTCAACTTCATTGGAATGGGGGGTGTATAATATGCAATGTGACTGCGAACTATGTGGTTTCATCCTCATGAGCACAGTCTCCTTATTTAATAGCCAAGCCTTAATGAACTCACCACATCTGTGCCAAATCAGGCTGCACTCTGTATCTACACCTTTGTCTCTGCTCTCCATTCAGAGCAGTAAGAAATGTGTGGATCTCATCCCGGTGAGCTGATCCTGGGGTTCTTTGAGGGGTAAAGTTAGAAAAGTCTGACAAACTCCAGGAGCTGTAGTTGTGTTTAATGGCCCTATTCCGAGAAATGAGGTCAATGCAGTGAGAGGAGTCTACACTCCCCAAAATATAACCTGCTCTGCTCCCCCCAGGTGAGCATCGTCACCCTAAAGTGCATCGTGTCGGGGCACGCCGCTGAGCATTTGTCAACGCTGGCTGGTTATTATTTATGGTGTCTTGTTATAGAGATCTCATTGCTGATGCTCGCTCCGGGCATCCGCATGCATTTTCATCTCTCAGCCTTTCATCAGGCGTCATTAGCATCAGGTTGTGACCGATGTTACCAAAATCTCAACGAGGATGCTTTTTTATATACTTCAATAAAACAGGAGCCAGGAGGAGGAGGGGGAGGGCTGATGGGAGAGGGCTGGAGGGGGGGAGTGATTGCCACCTGCCACTTCATTCAGCTGCATTTTAATCTGGAGGGGTGTCTGCAGGAATCTCAAATGACTGTGGCGTCGGCGCGGAGATCTGAGCCGAAGATTCGTGGTAACAAATCACCTGGATGTGAACTATTCGCCTCCTAATGGGAATCCATATTCATCTTCTTCTCCAAAAGCTCTCCTGCGGGGGTGCTGCTTTTATATCTTCCCCTTATCCACTTCCCCATCCGTGTACCCTAATCAAAACCCCCACACAGTTTTAGGGCTCCGGCACCATCCGCTCACTCATATTGAATTTGCATCGCCTCTGCGTAAGGTTTATGGGCCATCTTTGGGATTATTAATGACACGGCACAGAGTTATACATATGAATATGGAGATCAGCCATATTGTGCATACGCGCTCCTATATAACAGGATTGATCTGGATCTCTAATGTCTTCTTTGACTGATGGCACCACCCATCTGCTCAGCACGCTCTCCTTCATAACGCGACGCCCTCGTTCCCATTATCGTTGCATTTAAAAGCCGTGAATGATAACTCCTCTCTGCTCAAACTCTGGTTCAATCACAGATAAAGGGGTCAACTTCATGCTACAAGGGATCAAATTGGAACTATAACAGGTTTAGTTCTGCTGCTCTTTTTTATATATAATGTACAGAATTTGCGTTTTCTTCCAGCGTCTGGAAGGGCACCTTCACGGGGTTGCTGCTGTGTGTGTGTGATGCCCAGACGAGATATGTAGGATGAGTTATTACAGTAAAGGTTTTTATTTATTAATGGGCACGCTGAAGTTGGGAGCCTGCCAACTGTTGCTGTTTCCATTTGGCGGCCGATCATCATCCGTACAGTCAAGGGCAGATAAATACAGTACGGCCGTGTTCGGGGTTACAGATGATATACAGCAGCAGCTCGCTCTGAATGTACATTAGCACAGAATTAGTCTGTGGACAGGAAGAGCTGATAGGTCACTTTCATAGCTGTTAAAACGATGATTAATGTCTGATGTTTGTGTCTAAGTTGTAAGGTGAAATCAGGACCGTAAGTCACACTAAGTTGTGCACTCTCTGGCCACTTCATTAGGTACACCTTGCAAGTACCAGGGTCTTGAATCTTTGTGGAATAAATTCAACAAGGTGCTGAAACATTCCTCAGAGATTTTAGTCCACTTTGATAAAGGCATGGACATGCTCAGCAACAATACTCAGACAGGCTGTGGGGTTGAAACCATGCCCAGGTGGGACTAAGGGGCCCAAATGCCCAAGAAAATGTCCCCCACACCATCTCACCAGCAGCTGCCTGAACTGCTGATCCAAGCAGGATGGATCCATGCTTTATGATGTTCACACCTAACTCTGAGCCTACATCTGAATGTGGAGCAGAAACCCAGACCAGTAGTGTCATCCAGTGTGGTCGTTTGCTGCTGTGGCCCATCTGACGTTTTTTCACTCACAAACATGCTGCGTGCACAGTTTGTCAGCACTGGCTTCTTAAGTATTCATGCTGGTACTAGCTGGTGGGACTGCTAATGTTAGCCTGTTAGCTCGCTGCATTAGTGATGTTTCCATATAGAGCAGCAAGTCCTTCTTTCATTAAAGCAAGTGTATTTTTTTCATTTTGGATTCTACATGTCCCGGCTAAGACAGAGCTGATATGATGTATTCTGAAAACAGACTCTACAAAATGACCTCTCAGTACTCACCTTACACTCCATCACCTGGAGTTAAAGAGGCAGAACAGCTGACAGTATCCATACTGACTGCAGGCTTCACAGTTTGACCAAATTTTAGTCTTTATCCAGGACAAATGCTGCGCTCCATTTACATCGGTGTTCTGATGAGGGAACTGGCGTCATATACGAGTTGAAGTGAGTTTCACCCATGAGCAGAAGTCGGAAAGCACTTTCACGTTATAAATCTACATTATAAAATAATTATTCCTATAACTTAAGCACTGAAACACCTTTTCCTAAGATCATACTGTAGTGGGACTTATATGAAGTTTTAACATCTAATAGATCAACACCAACCCACTAGAGCTTCAGCTGCAGTTAGCACTGTTAGCTCATAACTGACATAAACAGCATGCTACAAGATGATTACATGCAAACGTCAACATCACAATATGTTCACATGTAGACGGTGTACTGTACTATCAATGTGACTGATTTTAATGCATAAGAACAACTCAAAGGTGATATTTTATTACCTCCACCAAGGAGGTTATGTTTTCGCCAGGGTCTGTGTGTCTGTTAGCATGATTATGCAAAAACGACTGGATGGATTTACGTGAAAGTTTTACCTGAGGTATGGTTTGGTCCAAGGAAGAACCAATTACATTTTGGTGGTGATCTGCATATTTGTCTGGATGCAAAGCAATTCCCCAAATTTGCCAAAAATCCCATAACTTAACACTGGGTCGTATTTCCAAAAAATCATATCTCTGACATCAATTGATGGATTTGCTTCAAAATTTACAGGCTAATTTATATAATGGATCCCATCCAGATTGACATCACAGAAAAACTTTGAAGTTTATAGTCACAAATCCCATTAATTTCTCCTCTGTTGCTGCATTATGGGAATTGTAGTTTCTTTGCAAACTTACATCAACGTTTTTCAAGCCTGTGTCACCACATTACTCAGCTTCCCTTGCTATGCCAGCGGAGGAGTTCTCCACATGGACAGACATGAGCAGAGACTCAGCCGTCCAATTGTACGCGTGGTGATCCAGAATTGAATCTTGGCAGAGGTCTGCGCTCTCCGAGTGCTTTTCTAGTTTGATAATGCACTGCTTTTACTTCCTGATTAGGCACTAAGCAGCCATGTTTGTTGACAAACTCAGGTCCGTGAGGGTTGTAGGACCTCCAACTTTTCAGGACGCTCCAGATGACGTTGTCTGACTGGGATGTTGGAATTTCCAACTTCAGATGAAAAAGAAACGCCCCTACAGCATAGATAATGAAGACTTTAGATTCAGGAAACATCTTATGGAACATTTTTTTTATGAAATCAATCATTTAGAGAGAATTAATCTGTTAACAGACTGTAGGGTTGGTCAACAACTCTTTCAAAAGCTAAGCTGCATTGTTTCAGATACTGGATTTAAGTTTTTAATAACTACAGTTTATAAACTTACTAACATTATATTTATTGATCATCTTATTAACTCTTCATTTTACTTCTTTAACATCTTAAAACACTTTATTCTGAGCTGTTTTTCAATGTTAAGCACACATCAAATTGTAGTGAATCTTGATTTAAGCACCTTGGAACAAAAAAACTCGAATTTGAGAATCATGAATCAGTCTGAATAAAATTGTCAGTTTTAGAATTAAAATCAAGTGAAACCATGACAAAGGAAAGAGTTCATATTTATACATTTTTTCATCTCAAACCACTTTGACCATTCTCCTCTGACCTCTGGCATCAACAAGGCATTTAGACCCACATTAAAGCATCAATCAGAAACATATTTAATCTCAATAATATCTTGCAGGACAGAAGATTTGGTCAAATACTATCAGATTTCAACCAGATGCTCTCTGTTTAATTCATACATGCTGCAGCAGTGTAAATCATAATGTCAACATTTAGAAGAAAATCAAGTCATAACTCTTTGAAATTCAGCTGATTTCCACTTAAATTTATAATTTTGAGCACATGGGAATCAGTGTGTGTTGACTGTCTATCAACAGCTCCATAGAAACGGCTGTAAACATCACTTATGAAGCTGCACTGCTGTTATTATGTCAAGTATTATGTCATCTACCCAAACAAATGTTGCATAACGACAGCTGCAGAGCAGACAGTAATATTTGCTGTTTGATTTCTTCAGAGGAGGAAGCATCGGCAGGAGTCTCAGGATATGAACAGGGACAGAGGAATGCTTCTCCTGCATCTTCAATCCAGACCACGTGGCTTTGTCATTTCCTCTTGTTCTGGCTCATAGTGCCTTTTTTATTTTGTTTGTTTTTGCTTTTCTTTCTCTCGAGGGCAAATTATGATTTCGATCAAGCATAACGAAAGCAGAAACCATGGCTGATGCTGTTGTGTATCCTGCAGGCCCAGCTGGTAATGAGTGTCATCTGCACACGCTCGTGGAGACCTCTGAAAATCAGCTGATGGTCATGTTTGTTCCGCGTTGTTGAGAAACAGCTCGGGGTAAACAAGAGGGAAAGAGAGCATGAACCTCGCTGTCAATGACATCAGATTACTCTCTTTATTTTGTTATTCTCTGTTGGTTTAACAGCAAAGTGGAGCCGCATCATCAGAGCAACATTTTCAGGGGGGAAATACTCGACTGCAGCAGAAACGGCGGCTCGGATACACTCACATAAATGCGATCCATTCAGCGTACCAGCGCAGCCTTTCATTCTGGCATGTTTTTATTTGCGAGCAGCAATTCCATCTCGCCGTCTTCTCGGGAATCCAATAAAGATGACTGACTACATTTTATCGCAGGCGGATTTATCTTTCAGGGAGATTTACACTTCCACCCCGATAATGTAGAAAAAGCAGAAATATAGAGGAACATAAACCCAGTTTGATGTGTTTTAGTCAAAGATTTGAAGAAACATGTAACACAGGAGCATGAGCTGCAGAATAAAAGAGTGAGACAGCTGATTTGTGGTCAAGTTTGTGCAATGGAGGCGTGCTTTTACATCATTCCTACTGTTCAGGATGTTTTTATCTGATTCTCTATAACATGCTGACAGCACTGCAGAGATCTGGTACTCAAAAACAGGAAGATAATTTCACAAAATTGGCTAAATATGACTTTTATAAAAATTGTTCTTCTGCAAAATTTTATAGATATCTGAAGTCATTTTTATCACACAGAAGTAGTTTGAAAATTAAAAATTATTTTAAGATATATACATCAAAAAGTAAGGTCTGTGCTGCATACAATAAGGAAAATAATAATAAAAAAATAATAATAATGATGACAAAAAAATACATTTAACAACAGTGCATGCAGAGCCTTAAACTGACCAAGTATGCTTTTGAACATCTATCATGAATATCCTGCCAGCACATAAATTAAAGGTGCCTTAATTGATCAGTATCAAATGATAATTGTTAAAAATACACGATTGGCTGGTGAAATTAATGCCTGCAGTCACAATTATGTTCACATTACGGTCGGGGTATCAACACAACAGAGTGTGTCTATCTGATGGAGACATAACGCCTTCTGTTGTCGGCTCTGAATCGCTTAATGACTTCACAAACTCCCCCTTCTTGTAATATTTTATTATTTTGCTGCTTGCAACCAGTGCAGAGCTTAACATAATTTCTCGAATATAACACGCCCTTGTTTATAACACATACCCCAGTTTTTCATGCTTTTTGTGTGTTATAAGCAAAAAATTACAGTATTTCCAGAGCTGTGGTGTGATGACCTTACTGAATCGTGCCTTGTACTAATGTAGAGTGGGGATGAGGCATGCTGGGCTAATAGCAGCAATGGAAGAGCACCAAAAATCAAGTCAATATATCACAGGATGGACTGGAAGTAAAGACAAAAACAAAACATAAAAACTGTCAGAGGAGTTTTCCTATAAGATGGAAAATCAGGGCCCTGATCACCCTGATTTAGGACCTTTTTCTTTGTCTAATAAGACGTAGCTTTCAGCAGCGTGGTGGTTTCTCAGACCCGTTACTCAGGAAGACGCCTGCTTTCACCCCCGACCTTCGTCATTATCCTCCAACAACACGGCAGAGCAGACAATCAGAGGATCAAGGCCGGCCGGGAGAAATCCTGTCCCCAGACATAAAAAAGGATGCTCGCTGTGATCTCCCCCACTCCTCAACGGCAGGAATTCAATTTCACTCAGCTAACATCTGCCTCAGATAAGTGAAACATAAACAACGTCATTCACAGAGACACGGAGACGCAGAGAGATCAGGGACTTCTCCTGGAGAGACACCAACACACACCAGCACGGAGGCTTAATCACAAACAGGGACAGTTTCAGGCTTTAAACAGATCCTCAGTCATACTTCAGCCAACGAGGAGCATGCTGACAGTGTTTGTAAATGAGGGTGAAAGCCCTGAATGTCCAAATACTGCCACTTACGTCTGCAGATTAGACAGGCAGGAATTTGTTTGATTATTTTTGTTTGATTTATTTTAATACTTTTTTTAATTGGCCATGAAATTCTGCAAAGAAAGAACCACTAAACCTGTTTGTGCATTTAATTGCTGATGCTTTGTGAATGTTTAAGAATAAATAAAGTCCATTTGGAGACATAGAAGCCAGTAAAATATTGCTATATCTACCACAACACAATGCACTTATAAACAAAGGTGATAATGTTGCACACTGACTTGTTTTTCATGCCAACATTATTCGCCATGGCTTTATGTGGAGACTGTGATTAGTTTTTTTTGTTTTTTTTTTACATATTTACCCTTCATGGAGTTTTACAAAAAGTGTTTAAATAGTGATATAGACCCTTATTTATTAAACGTGTAGGACCACAAAGTGGATGTGCATTCATATCAGCGTCCACTCTCCCTGGCTCTGTGTCTTCCCTCCTTCCTCTACCTGCATGGGGTGAACAGTAAATATTTAGAGGCGTGTTGTTTAAATGATGATTGTTTTCAGTAAAGGTGCCCTGATTGAATTGGCACTGATCAGTATTGGGTAATTTGTGTGTTGATTGATCAGATTAATGCCTGTAAACACCATCCACTCTCTTGAACAAACTGCAGCAGATTCTCCAACACTTTGTCTTCGGTCCATTAAGTCCAACATTTTAATCCAGAGTCTAAGTCTGGACTGAAATTCATGCTGAGACCTAAAGGATTAAAAGCAACAATGTTTAGTGATGCATTTGAGGTCCAGTTGGAAACACTGGGATGCATTCAGGTTGGCTCAGTGAGTATTTGACAAAGCTGAGGACATGATGCATGTTTAAACGTATTTTATAGATTTGGCTGCTGAACCTTAATAAAAAAAGATGAGCAGGGGTGAAATTTGTTTTCTACAGTGAGTTCATATTTTTATTGCCTTTTATTTTTTAAACTGTTTGCACTGTTTTGCTTGTTGGATTGAATTAATAGTCTGTTAAAAAAACATGAAACATGATCAGTGTCGGCCAAGAAAAGCGTGATCCAAGCATCCCTCTTTTTCAGCCGGCACCTTTATAAACCTACAATATGGCAAAACACCAACCCGCACCAACATTTGGGCAGATTTCTACCCCAGATTAATTCAGGGCCTTTTGCCCATGTGCATGAAAGGCCCAAAACTACAGAAAACAAATGGTTTTTAAAACAGTGGTTCCCAAAATGTGGGATTGGGACCCACTAGGGGGTTGCGAGACACCAAAGGGAGTTTGTGAGATGCCTTCTTAAAATCAAACAAAAAAAATGATTCAGGTGTACAGTCAAGTTATTTGGTATATAATGTTCCACAAAGGACCATGGTGGTCCCGCCCCCTCTGTGGGCACTGTTATTTTGACGGTTGCAGGCCTGGAGCTCCTGTTAAAATTTAAAATACGCAGTGATTGTGGCCCATATCATCAGCACCAGGCCTTCAATAACTGCACACATTAATAGTTAAACCTTCAGTGATTACAGCAAAACGTGTGTCTTGTTTTCTTTTTCCATGAATCTGTGAAAAGAGCTAAGCCTTGACAGGAGGCCTCGTGCAGACAGAGGAAAATATCAGAAGTCAGGGGGTCACTTTCAATCATAATCATGTGAAATTTCAGAGCCGTGGACCATCGCGGCCGTAAAACCTTGATAAAGTGATTAAAAAAGTCTTCCCTCCAAACAAAGGCGCCCAATTTCCCATCTCAAACAAGGTGTCAAGGCTGCAATCCCCACTCTGTCACCCGACACAAAGACCCCGTGCCCTGAGGTCAATGCCGGTGTCATGTTTTTTTCTTCTCCGCCGCGGCTGCAGCTTCTCTTGAAGGCTCCATTATGGTTGAGATGACGCAGGCGTGCAGAGTCCTGGTTTAACCCTGAGAAGCCTGACTCAGTCCGTCTCCAGTAAACATGTTATCAGGGAAACCATGATGTTTACATCGCGCGTCCTGGAGATCGTGGTGCTAACCTGTGCCAGCGTACGGTAAATCATGCTATTTACAGGTCTTAAAAGTGTCGGGTGTCTGTATGTGTTTCTGTGAGAGCACTTATAAAAAACATTTCATGATCGGAGGAGAAGACGGAGGAAGATTTGGAGGGTGGAAAGTCTCTGCTTTTCACATTATCTATTTCTGATGCACTTTGCTCAGTTTTTCCTCAGTGAAGAAGCAGTGGTGGCACACATTCATGGTTCAGAAAAACAGGATCAAAATGTCCCAGTTCGGGGTGCCAGTAATGGTTTGGCCCAATCAGATGGGCCATCATTCTGGAGGCAGACGGCCCAGGTTCAAGTCTGTCACTCCCTGCTCTCATGTTCCTGATGTCAATTTGATCACCTGTTCTGTTCGGAAAAAAAGGCATTCAAAGCAGCAAGTTATATATCTTTTTATGAATGTCCCTACATTTAAATGATTTGAAAGAGATTAATCATTTTCAGGAAAGTGTTTCTCCATAAAAAGACACCATCCACTCAAAGTTAGATGTAATTATAACCTCTGCCGTGAAGGTTATGCTTTAGCCGGCGTTTGTTTGTTTGTCCGTCTGTGAGCGAGAAAACTCCAAAAGTTCTTGATGGATTTGGAGGACATATTCAGGGCCTGCTGCTCGTGGCAGAGGGAGGTAGTGATTAGAGTTTGGAGGTGATTCACGCAAGAGTGCACATGCAGGATTTTATTGAAGGACTGGTGAACTTAAGGGACGGGCATTTTTAAAACATTTTTGCAAATAACTCAGCTAACAATGACAGAACATTTGTAACTTTTTTTTCAAACAAGCTCCCCTCAGGGAGCAAGACTGTGCTAAAAATTTAATATATGTACCATGCCATATTTTGCCAAGTTTCTTGGTAGGTTTGTTATTTTTTGAGCAGGATAACTTAAAAAGTTAAGAATGGATTTTGATGATATTTTCAGGTAATGTGGTGATCGGAATCCAGATGTGGATCCTGGAATTTTCTAAAGAATTTTTTTACAGTGCAAGACAGGGCAGTTTTCCACATTTTTGACAATGACTCAACACGTTCTGAACAGATTTTAATGATATTTCAGGGAATGTTTGTTGGTCATGACACAAGGATGAAGATACAGTTTTGGTGGTGATCCAAATCCAGGAGATCCAGGATTTCTTAATAGTGCGAGATAAGGCAGTTTTCCTAATTTTTGCTAATAGCTCGAGATGTTGGGAATGCCTTGACAACGATTTCTGCTCTTGGAGCTCTTCTAGTTATCAATATATCCATTAGACCCCCTTTAACCATCCAGACCTCTAAGGTCCTCTGGTACAGGTCTGCCCTCTGTGCCAGAACCTAACATGGAGAAGCATCTTTTGTTTTTTATGCTCCACAGGTCTTTTTTTTATTATTATTTCTGTCATTGTGCTCAACCTACATAAAACTGTGGTGCACCTCAAGAAATAACACATCTGGAACAAACTTCCAGAAAAATGCAGGTCTGCTACAACTCTTAGTTCTTTTAAACCAATCAATTAATCAATATAGGCTCATTTGTTTGCATCTGCCTGAGATTAGATTATGTATGTCAGTTTGTATTTACTTTTAATGACTGTTTTAATACCAGCACTGCACTGTAGCTATCACAGTTTTAACTCTCTAATTGAAACTTCATTTACATGACAATTTTATTTACAACACTATGGAAGAGGATCAGGGCCACTGACTTTTTCTCTCTGTTTAAAAAAGTCAGAATTGTAACTTTTTTTTTTTACTAAAGATTGAATTTTTTATGTGCGAAAAAAGTTTTAAGCCAGAAAACAGTTCCTGTCCTTGTTTAGGCAGGAGTGGACACTGCATTTTGCACAGAACACATTGGAAAAGTGGGGAGTTTCTGCAGTGCTTGCACCTTTGTCACCTTTGATCGGTAGACATAATGCAAACTGCACAAAGAAAAAAAAGGAAAAGGAAAAACTGAGGGTTTTATCACTAAATTTCTTCACCTGGATAAATTTCTCTTATTTGCCTGTGAAGATTTTAGCTTTCTCAATTGAGTTGGTTGCTGCAGGATATAGAAATGCCCTTCCAATTTTTGGTCAAGTAGACTGAAAATTAAACTCCCAAATTAAAAAAAATAGTTGGCTTTAAAATACCATAACTTTCCTTGTAAAAAATGAGTAAGCATGCAGGGATTGTTGGACTGTTGTTTTTTGTGTATCTACCACAGTGTGTTGTTGAAGTTATTGGATCTTATGGAGAAGAAAATCTGGATATAAATAAGAAAATACAAGGGCCTGGCTCTTAGCTTCACAAAACAGATTCTCTCCTGTTAGCAGAAATAAAAGTCCATATCTGACCATCTGCCTGACCTTGTACTAATCCCCCTCAGTCCTGTTCTCTTTGCTCTCTAACAAGAGTGGAGATTGTCGAATCGCTTCAACACTGTCATCAATAAAACAAAGAGTTGTTCTACCTTTGCTCAGCCTCGCTGCCGTCCTGCTTTTAGATTTATTGCTTATTGAAGTACATAAGGAACTCATAATGCAATAACCCCACGCTGATGGAATAATATAATTTTCTGTTCACTGCCTCAAAGGGGAAAGCAGCCCACTATTATCACTAAGTATTCTCTGGAGGAAATAAAGAAGGAACCCTGAAGGCGCTGTTTGTGTTCCAGTTACATTCGGAAATCAGTATTCATGCAGACTTTGGTTATTTGGTGTGCAGGCCTCATTATATTAGCATACCAGGAGGTAAATGACAAATAAATGCAGCACTCATCACCGGCTCCATTTCTGCTTGACAATGCATGTTCTGCATGGATGAATATTGATGCACGGCTTTCCTTCGCTGCTTTTCAAGCCCCCCCCCCCCCCTTTTGGGGAGAAGGATGAAGTTAAAAAAAACAGGCAGCAGCAGCAGAGAGGAGACTTGTAAGTAGCACATTGTTAGCATTGAAAGCGCTTCCTGCTGCTAGTCAATAAACAGGAAGTGTGCTGTGTCATCGCAGACGTTTGAAGACAGCCGCCGTATGGCAGCGAGAAGCAGCTTGGAGTCTGCCACTTTGAGCCAGGATCTATTTTAGGGATTTATCCTCAGGTTTTTTTCTTTTTTGCCTTAGTAAAATGGATGTGAGAAGCCAAGCCCCTCACCTCCCCCCCTCCACCTCCTTCTCTCTGTTCTCGGCTTCTTCCCCTCGCAGCAAGCGGCGCACACCTGCTTTCTGTTCCACACAAAGCTGATTACACTTTTGTGCGGAGATATTCCTCGAAAAGAAGATGGGGAGAGAATAGAGAGAGTCAGGTAACTGTGCAGAGTGACGAGAGTGAGCTGAGAATTTAAAGGAGCAGTTACAGATTTTTTTATCGGGTGAAATTAGGCTGTTCAGGGAGGATATTTCAGCTGATATTTCATCACACTCAGAGAATTAGAAGGGCACGGCACCAGCCACTTTATTACGTACACCCATCAAACCTTGCCAGCAAAACACATGGCAGCAACTCAATGCGTGGTCAAGACAACCTGCTGAAGCTGTGCATCAGAATGGAGAAAAAAGGTGATTTAGGTCAGTGGTCCTCAACCTTTTTTGTACCACAACCCTGTTTTATGCGCTACAGTGCAGTTGTGGACTTGTCAGGCATAAGTATAGCAAGTATACTGCAGACTATGTACTTGCAGTGTACTAGAGAGTATACTAATTTAATACTTATTTGGACTAAATTCTGACACTTTTAAGTTTATAAAAGTATACTTAAAGTATACTTTATAAAGTCATTTTAAGTTTAAAAAAATTACACTTTCAAGTACACATATCTATATACTACTAGTGTACTAGGTATTTTTATTAGGTACTTCTAGTCAACATTTTAGTTTATTGAAGTATGCTAAAGGTTTACCGCAATGCCTTATGAAAGGGAATAGAACTTGATCAACAAAGGCAAGTTAAATGTTTCTCTGTTTATGTTTTTAAGGTACCTTAAGATAATGCAATTGAGCACACATACTATTTACTGTAAACTTTTAAACTCCAGCACTATATGATCTTGACCGTGTGAGTCTACAACAGGGTTAATACCTCAAAGCAAAGGTGTGTAGTGAAAAACATTTTTATTCTGCTAAACTAAATGTAAGCACAATGACTTGACCTTATTCTTGACCTGGATTAAGAGTCACTATGTGTTAGTACTTTATGGTAGAAAGAAGTAAAAAGTATACTCAAGTACAAGTATAAGTTTTAATATTACAGTATCAGTGCAAGTCTTAGTATTAATGTACGTAGGCGTAGACTTTTCTTTATACTTTTCAGTATAAGCCAAGCATACTTCACTATACTATTCTTAAGTGTATAAAATATAGTATATAAAAAGTAAACTTCAAGTATACTGCCTCAGTTTTAGTATAAAATAAATATACTCGTAGTTCACTCGACTAAACTACTTTATGCTGCGGGGAAGCTTGGGGTGAGGATGATGATGATGATGACAAACAATCATACATGTTTTGGGAGCATTGGCTTGTTTACAAAGAGACTGTCTCTGCTCTCATCAGCTGATTATCAACAACATTTAGGAACATAATCGGTTTAAAGACACCAGCTTCACCCTCTGAACTTTGGGGAAAATGCTTTAAAATGCTCTACAAATGGAGCGCACGGTGGCGCAGCAGGTAGTGCATGTGCCTCACAGCAAGAAGGTTGCAAGTTCGATCCCTGGGTCGGAAAAGGCCTTTGTGTGTGGAGTTTGCCTGTTCTTCCCATGCTTGCATGGGTTCTCTCCAGGCACACCGGCTTCCTCCCACAGACCAAAAACATTACTGTTAGGTTGACTGGTGGCTCTAAGTTGCCCTTAGGTATGAGTGTGATCGTGAATGGTTGTCTGTCTCTCTATGTGGCCCTGTGATTGGCTGGCAACCGGTTCAGGATGTACCCTGCAACTCGCCCAATGACAGCTGGGATACGCTGCACACACACAACCCTAAAAGGGATAAGCAGTATGGGAATAGGTGGATGCTCTACAAATGGCTTTCACCTAAATATTTGACATATCCAAAGCCTCTCGCTCCACAGGGGATGATTTTTTTTTTTGTTTTTTTGTACCACACCCTCTTTTATTTAATTTAGGACTCCCGGTTTTGGATAGTTAGGGAACATGACTGATGTGGCCATAAGCCCGGCCTCTCCGCCTGTCCGTAGGGTGATGCAGAGTTCAGTTAAGAGTGCATGCACTACAATCGGATAACCAAATGGCTGATGCCTCATGGCTTTGTTCCCTCTACAGTCAATGTGAAATACGTGTCTCCCTATCAGATGGGGTTTCCCACTAGATGCTGAGCCAAACATCTGGGCCTATCCAAGCTTTTGCCAAGCAGATGTGAAAGAGTCATCCATCATCGCTAAGTCTTGAATGGGGAAAAAGGAAAAAGTACTTCCCTCACATGTTGGAAGAGCACATAAAGAAAGTACCATCCTATATTTTTGACCTATATAAACTGATCTCTTTCTTCTTATCTCTCCGTCTTATTTGAGCTTTCAGCCTCCAGCAGGTTTTGGAGACTCCCCCTAACCCTCCCCACTGAGCTTGTACAGTTTCAGGCTGCTCTGAGCACGCCCAGCCCAGCCGGCGGATAACCCCACTACCTCATCTCCCCCTTGGGACCGACTTACATCCTTCCTCCTCCGTCCGCACTCTTTACCATTCTCCTCGTATCTGCTCTTAGCTCCACTTCCCTCCACAGTCAGAGAATCACCATCTGCGAGCTCAAATCCCCCCAAACTGCCCCCCTCTTTAAATCCCTTCTTTCCTCCTTCGAGCCTACAGGAAGCAGCACCTGCTTCTTTACATCACTTCCCGTTGTCAGATTTCTTTCTTGGTCTTTTGTGCAAAGATTACGAGCGCTTGGAAAATGTGCCGGAGTCTCTGGCGGCGTTCCCGGCTCCCACAGTTGAGCCGTATTTCCAGTGACAGTTTGAGTCTGGACGCTCAATCTGGTCTCACAGACAACCTTGGCCAGTGTTTTCTCCCTGACCCGGGCCACCCTGTGAGCAGGTTCCTGGCATAAATCACACCTTTTCCCCCTTCTGTTGGAATCTTATCAACCCATCCGTAATGTCCTTTGGGTGCTGTCATCTTCACAGCAGAATAAACAAGACAGCGTGTCGGTCTGACCTCTCATTCAGGACACAGAAGTGGATGTTACGAGGGGAATAAAGATGCAACGCCACATTAACTTCCACATTCTTCTGTCACTAGCCATTTCCCTGCCTCTCTTTCCATTACACACTTAGGAAATATTTGTATTGTTTATTGCGGCAGTGCCTCTATTGAGTTAGGTAACTCAAAACAGGATGTTTCGCTCTGCAATTACCGCTCACGAGGAATAATGGAGGAACAAACACAAGCTGAAGTCACTCTGGATGTTCATTGTTTTTAGCTCTCGAGTTTTTCCTTTGTTGAACCTGCTTCCTGTTCGCTCACTGGGCCCATACAGTCACTCTGCCCATGTGACAGGTCCCAATCCACCGTGTGTGGTCACAGGATACTTCCCACACTTCAGTTATGTTTGTTTTTAGATCACGTCTTTTAACCCCCGCCAAGACTCTATTTACATTTTGCATTTTTACCACTGATATCCATGCTGGGCGATCAGATACAAAGCTAACTGCACTTTAGCCTGTGACAGATGCTTACTCATTCATGTGAGTGTTTGGGGTCTCCTCCACACGTATGTTCATGACAAAATAAGGGAAAAGCTGTTAAAACGGCAGTGCTAGCCTCTTAGCACGAGGATGGGTGTCCCTGGATAATATCTGCAGTTGAGCTGCTGCCAATACAAAATTAAGAGGCTCAATTTTCCTAAGAGCTAAGATGCTAGGTGTGCCTCTTGATGAGCTTTTGTCCCTCTTTGCAGCCAGTTAATCCCTTCATATTCATCCTTAGAGTGAACTACAGAACCCTTTCCATAGTTCTCCGGTTTGGGATCCATTCATCTGTCCATCTGTTCATTCATCCATCTTTTTGTCTGTTCATCAGACCAGCTGTTTTTGCATCCATCTATTTAAGTATTCAAGTTCTGAGTTGGGCCGTCTGTTTGCCCATCCATTCATCCATCCATCCAACATTTCCTGAAATTCTTTTCTACATTTTTCAAGTTTGGGATCCATTTCTCCATCCATTCATCTGCTAATCCAGTAGAGCTGGGTATTCTTAAGAACCTCGCAATTCAATTTGATTTTAATTATTTAGGTTGCGATTCAATTTAATATAAATTCAAATGCTTTGATGTCGATCCAATAAGAAGCACAAATACACAAATAATTACAGTATCTGTCGACAATTTTTTAAATATTTATTTTCATGTCCATGCCAACATATGCCATTTAACATTTTTGAGCAATAAAACGTCTGAAAATAAAAATTTGCACCATAATAACTTATTTGTGCATATGTATTACAAAAAACAAAGAAACAAAAAAAACATGACAGTTCTGTATAAACACTGAAAAAGTCCATAGTGCCCCCCACTGGCCAGGAGGTGAATCGATTCAGAGGATTGAATCTGTCATGTCAGTTTGTCATAAATGAATATTGAGAAGTAAAAGTACTTTTCTGTTTAGCAGATCCACAGTTTGGGTTGTGGGTTAGATTTTGATGCTACTTCAAAAATATGACCTGTCAGGAGGCCGCTAGCCTCTTAGCTTGAGACTAACTCACCCTCATTTCTTACTGGCAGCAGCTTCACTGCAGAAGGCATGCTGGGATATCTAGCAGCAAACTACTGAGGTGATAAAGCCCAGGTCAGAAATTTGAGTTAAGTTGTGATTTAATCCAATCAGCAGTCCATTTCCCCTTTGCTGTGAAAATAATCACTGATGTGGGGAAAATGTTTTTTTTGTTTGTTTGTTAATGAGAAGCGTTTAAGTGTTTTACTTTTCTGCCTACAGAAGCTTTAACAAAGCCAACTTCCCCTGATGCCCTCACTATTAAAGGGCAGAACTAATTGTGATCTTAAGTCGACATATGGGTCGAGTCTTTGAAGACGGTCTCCAGCTGTTTTCAGTCTATATGCTAAACTGAGAGAACCACCTGCTGTTTTACAGTATTAACTACAAAACTGATAATCTTCAACTAGGCTACACATGCTTGGAAGAAATTCAGCCTCCAATAACTGATTTTTTCTAGGAGTTTAGTTATGATCGGGTTTAGATTCATGTCCTAAAATTTCTTTTTATTTTGAAAGAAGATTGTTCGGTCTGGATTTTAACGTAAAAAATAGGAAGTTACAGATATCAGAAGGTACAGATAAAGACATGATTGGGTTAAGAAGGAGATTTTGATTGTATTAAGTCAATTATATAGGAAAATCATTCATGGTGACTGCAGGCCAAGCAAGTTGACCCCTCTTTTCAGCAACGTTTACTAGCCCATTCTGGGGGATTTTGAGGTGTTCACAGGTCAGGAGGGATACATTCTCCTCACAGCGAGTTCAGCCCTGGGGTCTCCTTCATGTTGGACTTACAGGTAAGACTTCCATCTTGATCCGGTGCGCCACACTTAAATGGCTTCTTTCGATGTGAAAGAGCAGCGGCTCTACCCCGAAAAAGAATTTTAGCTGTTTGTATCTGTGATCTCAGTCTTTTGGACACTCCCCAGACCACATAACCATAGATAAGGGTTGGAACATGAATGGACAAGTAAAGCAAACGCTTTGCCCTATAAATTGCCACCTTATTATGATGGTGGGCTTTGTGTGCCTCTGTGAACCTGTGAGCTATGTTACCAGAACCATTAGCCACTGGTAGGCCTCCCAGGGGCAGGTGCAGGCAAAAGGTGATCAAAAGACACCCATGGATGTTGCCTGGAGGTTGGGGAGCCATGGGAGCTTGAGGGAAAGCATCTTATGACCAGGCCTGACACCATCAGGGCCTAGTCTGGTCCAAGCCAAATCAAGTTACATGGAGCTGTCACCTTGTGGGCTTGACCCAGTTAGGAATGGCCATGGCGTTGGTCAGTGTTGTGATCCTTAGTGATGGAGGTTTTTGGTACTTAAGGAGTCCATGTAGTGCCTCGAGTTCAGTTTTGATGCTTGTGAGAGTATGTTTACAATCACTAATGTTCAAAAATCCTACTAGCTTTCACACACTGACATGTTCAGTTGACGCTCCCTCTTTTTAAGGCCCCTCCCCTCGTGGACCCAGTCTGCTCTGATGGGTTGACCCGTCTATTCTATGGTAATTGGTGAGCTCAGTTCAAATCAGCACCAACTTTTCAGCCATTCTGCACTCATTTTAGGTCTCTGCTCTGCACTTGTCTTTCTATCATGAACCAAGGAGCTTAAACTCCTGAGAACGAAATGGTGTGATGTCACAAAGGTAGGTCAGGTAAAGATGCTGTTTCAGGCAGCTACTGGGGAAGAGGGAGCAGTCTTGATGCTGCAGACTTATTGCCCTGACATTTTATGACATACAAAAAGCTATAAACCTTAAATAAATCAGAATATAACCTCTAAAAAAACATATTTTGTTTGTTTGTTTTTAGTTGAGCCTCTGCAGGTGTTTGAAGCAGTCATGTGTTAGTTCAGAAGTCAAACTATATCCTTCTCAGGTTCAAAGTTTCACAGGTTTTATAATTAAAAGTCACAAACATGATTCTCCTCTAGTACTAATGAAACACTGTGATATTCTTGATGGGTTTTTTTTGAGTCTTTTCACCTTGAAAATGAAGTAAACTGGATGTAAATGCCTCCAAAATTAAGTGGTGGTGCATTGAAAATGTCTGTTTTTTTATATTTAAAAGATTTTTATCCTTGAAGAATATTTCCATCCTGCCTTCTTAATCATTATAGTCTTTTCTGACTCATTCAGAAACCCTTCATTATCAGATGCTTTATCATGAACCCTTTTAACTTTAACTTTCCAAATATGTCCTTTTTTTCAAAGTCTGCTCTCTACCATGAGATATTTCAGATTTCTGGAGACAAAAGAACGATTCTCTCTCTGTTATCTGTGGTAACTTTCATAAAAAACAACCATAGAGTATGTCTGTGAATTGATTTCCTCCCCACTGCTTTAAATGACTGTGTGAAACTGTTAATGGAAGACCTCAGAGCTGCAGGCTGAACCCATTGATCCTCTACACTGTTTTCACTGAGACTATGGAGACTATTGATACTGTGAGTATGGATCCACATGTGTGAGACTGAACATGGATGTCATTGATCATAGATTGGATCTGTGAGTGGCTGTATTGCTTCGTGAGGCTTATTTTGACCCTAGAAGTTAAAGAAAGATGCTGCACAAGCTTTTACATTCAAATATGATCATGACAGACACTGCTGTCATCAGATATTTCTGATTAATGGGCCTCAAAAGTGATTGATCTGCCTGAGACTTCAGTGATGGAGGACAAAATGTTTCATTACGAGGATCAATAATCACGTCTGGACGGACAGCACACTTTCATTATGAGGAAGGAGATAATCTAACGTTTCCTCGACGGAGTGTGATGAGGGTTATTAGACGGAAAGGTTCACAGATCAAGACGCCGCTGCTCTCGAGTCGCCCTCTCCGATGACACTGTTTGGTTGCCAGGAAACCAAACACAGGCGACAACAGGAAGTGATTTCATCGCCTCCTTTCCTCTTACTTAACACACCAGCTCACATGCAGCAATGTGTGCTAACTGATGAGGGATGTGTGGAAACAAATGTTACATATATTCTCTGGTTCAGCTGTCATGCACTGACTGATTATTATTCAGCACTCTGAAAACTTTAAATGAGTAGACGGAAGTAACAGCACCACTCATGAAACAAAAACTAGGATCATTTGTGATTTTAACCGAGGCTTTTCTCTGGAGTCTAAATTACAAATCAGTGTAAAAACGTCTGGAATTGTTTTGACAGCTTGTTTCTACAAAGCTGCTATGAAACAGAGATTAATGGCTTATGCATAAAATTTAACTCAGATTTTTCTCACACTAAATTGTCTATATTTTTAAAGAATATCACTTAAATATTTTTCTAACTCATCTCTTGGATTGCCCAACATTTTAGCTATTTTGAAAATTTGCAAATTGAAAGAAATCCAGTGAAAGTTAGTACTTTATTTCTCCCCTTTAATAATACCCATCTGTTCTGTATTTTATATTAATGCAAAGCCTGATTATTCACCTTTACGAGGTACAACTTGTAAGGATTTTGCATTCATAGATTGAACAACACAGCTAAACGTGTTGGTAGTGCACCAAAAAAGGTGCGAGAATCCCCTCTTTCCCTGGAGAAAGCTTACAGTTCACTTGTGAAGCAAGGGTGAGGAACTGGTCTTCTTGGAGTGTTGTCTTCCTGGGACACCCACTATCTTCGGCTTCATCAGTGAACTTGGTCTTAAGTTTGGAAATGGTACCAGGGCTGACACCAAACAATGCTGCCACTCACACCAACTTTCAGGGAAAGGGGATTTTGGCCCATTTTTTCAGGCACTAGTCGCATGTTTACCTGTGTTGCTCATTCCATGAAAGCACCATCCTTACAGGTTGTACCTCATCGTAAAGGTGACTAATCGGGCTTTATGGCGGTGTAAAATACAATACAGATTAGTATTATTAAAGGACAAATAATTGCCTGGAATAACGCTTCCTAACTGTTTTTGAGGAGTATATATTTGATGGTCACATCTATACAGGACAAACTTGTAAAAACAATAAGTCACGAACACTCAAAGGGATTAATTTCAAACTTGCAGAAATGTTCACTGTGACTCAAGGAAACACTTAATGCATGGTACAAGGTCAAGGTTAATGTGACCTCAAACTTTGCAATACCTCAAAAAAGAGGCACTGAGCATTTTTTTTTGCCAAATTTGAAACAAAACATACTCTGACTTGAGCATAGACTGGTTAAATGTTGAAGGTCATAGGTTACTGTTGCCTTAGGGTACTCAGGTAATCATTTTGGAGACTCTCCCCAACACAAGTGAGCATTCAGCTTGCAGTGCGGTCCACTTTGGATAGCAGGCTGTGGCATGATGGCACAGCGGGTAGTGCGCATGCCTCACAGCAAGAGGGTTTGATTGCTGTGGCGGTCAGGGCCTTTCTGTGCATGTGTGGGTTCTTTCTAGCAAAATACTACAGAATATACCACAAAAATGCAATTAAATGGGTTTCTCAGAGTATTTAGGCACAACACATCATAGAAATGGCAACTAGCTATCACTGCTCACAGAGCATCACAGGACTTTGGCCACAAAGACTGACTTAAAAACTTTCACTCATTCATCACAGTGGAGCAGGGACAGAGAGCCTGAGTGCAAAGTCTGTGCAGTCAAGCTACCCGAACAGATATGCAAGGATATGGTCATTCTTTTCAAAATAAAACCTCCTTCACTCTATGTTTTCAAATTAAGAGTGATCAAATGAATTACTTCTTTTTCTTTCTGGCCCTTGGAGTGTGCCCCAGCTGTTTAGGCTCTCTGCTGCCTATAATACCATCAGGTACTTGCCATACAGCCTGGGCCTATTAGAGCACAAAATAAAACATGTTTTCATGCACTTTCTTTAACTGGTTGCATCTGAAGAGTTCATTACAGCCAGGAAAACTCCCTTCACTCATTCCAAACCTTTGAGTTAAAAGGTCATTTAGACTGATAAAATGTGTGAGGATGGATCTTTGAGTGAAAAAAACATATAGTTAATATGAAATAAAAGAGTATTTCACTAAAATATGCCAAAAGATATAAAGAAATGTTTGAAAACGCACCCCTGCCTTGTATTTAATTATGCATATAGAAATGTATTTATTTATAGGTTTTTAAGACTGATGCAACAGGGAGTAAGGGCTCTGGCTTCTTCTTAGGAGTCACAAGATTTATGTGAGGGTTGGGACACATGATTATTGGGCTGAGAAAGAAGAAAAACAAGTTCTGCCTGAGACATTTTCCTCACAATCTCCTCCTTTAAGCAAAATTTTAGATTCTTTACTGCTTTATGTAAGAGGTTGCAAACCAAAAATATTGAGAAGCAGTGGTACATCTTAAAAATACTGTTGCTTTTGTGCATAACTGTAGACTAAGTTTTGTGAATATGGAAATATCAAGGTGATAATAAACGAAACCCTTTAAATAACTTATATTGAAGTGCTTCAAATGTGTTTTTATGCAGCATTTGAGTACATTTAGTATCTCTGCATCTAACACGACTGCACAGAAGCAAAGTGCCCCACAGAGGACAGAAAACTGCAGATCATTCCTCCTAGAAGAACATTTAAACGGTCTTTGGGTTTCCATGGGCGTAAATGTGAGCGATAGCTTCCTGTTGTAGCACAGAGAGCTTCTTAATGTGTGGTGGCAGCATGTGAGTGCTTCTGCCTCTGATCTGCACTCCTTTCATTAGCGGGCTGTGAGCTCTCAGCGTCGGAGCGGGCTGATGGTTGCCAGGTCAGAGCCAGAAGGGTTCATCTGTGCAGATAAGGGTGAACCACAGCAGAGCCGCCCTCGGGCTGCGGCTCTGACATCTTCTCATGCCTGCCTGATACTGCTGCGAGGAATGTCTCCTACACATCAGGCCTCTGAGGCTCGTTTCTACCTTCTGATGAAAGAAGAACCTGAACGTCCGCTGAGGCCTTGGCTCTCAGGCGGAGGGTCAGGATCTGAGTATGTGGCGAAAGGTCATTTTTGCTTGGATCAGTTTTGATTTACTGGTCAGTTTAAAGAAGATATATTGACAGAGGGACAGGGTTGTTCAATGTCAGACTCATTTTGGCTTGTTATGTTTTTAAAAAAGAGTTATGTCTAAGTTTTCTTGTGGTTCCAGCTTTTATTGTACCATGGCCCAGTTTGACATAACACAGTAAAATCGTGGACCAGCCTTCATACAGGCATAGAGTATAGCAGTGAATTTATCTCTGGTTGTTCTTTTTTATTTGTCTGTATTCTGTCAAGTCTACGCTGTGGATTTGCTCAAACCAATGGTGCATATTCTGGCCCACTGGAAGCACATTTAAAGCACTGGGCAGCAGAAAGCAGCCCTGATTAGCTTGAAAAATCAGATCGTAAGATCACTAGATTACAGGAAAAGCAACATGTAAACAGATTGTATTTTCTGCCAGATTTTAATTTGCTTTCTGCATCAATATTATTTCCACTATTTTGAAATTCTGGAAACTCATTTTCTCGTTTTGGGTCAATGTGCTCGGCAGAAATTGATGTGGAGTTGAAGCAATTCCTGCTCAAAATAGACTTGTCGCGTATTTCCAGCTAACCAGTCCAGAGATGGATCAAGATGCAGGTTGTATAAACTAACTGATTGAAAGGTCTGTGGGTGATTTGTTGTGGAGTGTGCAGCATGTATGAGACGCTACACACCAAGACTATGTGGAAACTGGGGGTCAGTTACCAAGGGGTCCAATACTTTGGACAAAGAATTAGACAAAGTAATGTCATAGGGGCCTTTTGGCACATTGTTGATGCCTCCAAGTGCTACCTTAACCAAACTTTAGCTCCATCTGCTCACACACAGAGAGGCTGTATTAAGGCAGGGCTTAAGGCCATCTGACCAGTAGCTATGCCACATTTCCAAAACCAGAAATCCTCAATAAATACTTCATGACATAAAAAGAGGGGCAATATAAAGAAAAAAAATTCATCCAGCTCAAAATGAAAGCATGTAGATGTGTTATAGTTTAAGACTGAAGCTGTTTTTAGAGTTTAAAAGCTGTGAAAGTGGTATTCACCCCACATACATTCATTAAGAATCAGGTTTCTGCAGCCAGCCTCAAGTGGACACACAGAGTACTACAGGTTTTGGCATTTCTGCATAGGCCTCCATTTACTCCCCCCGAGGCTGCCACCTGCTGTCAACATAACAGTCGAGGCAGATGCGTTGGAATAAAAGACTCCCTGTGAGCACCTCGTCCCAGTGCTTGTTAATGTCATGACCACATTTTTTTTGCAGTTGCAAGATGGTGGTCTCTTGCTTAATTCAATGTTAGAATCACTAACCTGAACATGTAGATTTAATGTAGCGGAAAAGATTGTCTGAAATGGCTAATAATCGGGCAACAAGTGTGCAGCTGCAGGCAGCAGGAAGTTTATCTGCAACACTGGATGCATTCATCAGGTCATGGATTTCGGACTGCTAGTGCGAGCTGCAAGTCTCACGCTTGTCTACCGTGCCAAAAACCTCAGGAATAGGATTCTGCTCGGCCAATACAGGCAGGAAAATAAAAGCTAAAGAGACACATTTATGACTCAGTAATAAATGAGTCAGGTTGTTTGGGTGGAGATTTATTTTGATTCTTTCTAAAATTTCTATAGAAGCTCATTCTTGCGGTGATATATGTGGAAAGATAGAGATGTGACAGCAGGGAGATGCAGCCACAGGGTAGCACACTCAGGCCAGGTATGAATTCCATGATGATGGATAAACAGCGTGAGACCTTTGAACAGTGCCTGTGTTCCTGAATTGTTATTTATGTTATAATTACTGCACTTTATTGCAAAATCTTGCACTCACAAAATATGTGTATTCTAATTTATTGTACATTACCACCATTTAATATGTTTTTTTCTTTCAGTTCTGACGTGTGCTGCTGACCTCTTGGCCAGGTCACCCTTGTGAAAGAGATCTTGATCTCAATGGGTCTTTTATCTGGTTAAATAAAGGTTAAATAAATAAATAAAAATGAAGCCGTAGCCTCAGCCACATGCATGCAAATAAAAAAACCCTCTTAAACCTTATGAGCATGTTGTCTAGTCCTTTGTATGTGTTGCTGTTTGTGGGCTGCAGTGTTTGGTAGCAATAAAAGAGGTTTAAGATCCAAATATCAAAAGTATGAATGTTTAATTGAAGATTTTATTCTTGTACATGATAGCAGACTGCATTTCACTGATGTCAAGTCCTTTAAAGAATCATACGGTTGCTTTTTTTGCAATACCATTTTGTCCAGTGTCGTTGAGCTCTACAGCAGAATCAGAATCACCTCCATTTGTGGTTTTGATGCTAAGTGAAAGTGTCCTCCAATGAATATTCAACAATGCCGGATGTCAAAACACGGCTGATGTAACACGGCCCCTTCATTGTGAGGACCACTCCTACTCCCCGTTGTGTCACTTGGCTCTGTCTCTTCCATTAACATCTTGATAATAGTTCAGCGGTACCTGTCAGGGGTTAAAAGAAAGACTTCAGTGTCTGCTCCTTCAATAATTTGTAGCATTTTTTTTTTTTATTTTGGCCCCAGCGGAGGAGTGGGGGCTTGGTCTTCTGTGGGGGAGCCTCGCTGAATCCAAGCTCTGCATTCCCAGAAAACATGGCTGGAATTTGGCTTGGGGGCAGATGGGTATCCTTTCGACAAGAGGAGGAGGAATGTGGTCTCTGTGGGAGGGAGTGTTATGTGTTGAAGGCAGAGGGGGGAGATGGGGAGGCGGAGGTGGGGGGGTTCACTTCTGAGCCGGTGCCAAACTCTCCCCGACTCACTCTCACTGGCGGAGAGATGTATATGTGATGTAAACATGTGGGGAGCTGATGAAAACATGCATCTCAAACAGAGATAGTGGGTCTGAGGGGAGCTGCAGGGGAGTGGGGGGTTTGAGGATGGGGGGGTAGAGCCACCGCTCTGCTCTGTGTTTAATACTGCAGTGCAGCTCCGCAGGTTCATTAAAGCTCAACACTGTTAGTCTGATTGGATTTTTTTTCTTAAAGGCACCAAAGTGTATGTGTTGATAACAGTTTGACAGAGGACCATACTCTGATAGAGGAGCTTCAATTAACATGTGACTCTAAAACAGGGATCAGGCCACCTGAGGGGCCACACTGCTGTTATACACACAGCTGGAGGGCCACACTACAACTGCAAAATGCTCATTATTGACCAAATAGGCTGACTACGGATGTATCAAAGTATCCATACTTTCACAAGTACTCTTTTGGTATCGATTACTTCCCTAACATGTCGACACCAAATGAGTACAGTGAAGCTTTACGGCCTGTTTTCAGTGTTTCTCTCTTTCTTGGTGCCAAGACGACGCCACCTTCTGTGTCATTGACTGTGGAGACCAATCAGACAAATCAAACAGCTGCACCGGCAAGCACACACACAGACACCGAATGCAGTTTTGTGGCAAACTGACGGAGGAATGACGGAAAGAAAACAAGTTTTAAGGATTGTTCCTCCAAAAATATTGTAAAGTCACATTGAAATAACATGTATAAATAATGAGCTTTTGGTTAATGAAAATTGTTTTAAGAAATCATAAATATTTTGTGTGCATTGCAGGAGATGACTGGTATATTGGAAAAAATACAGAACAAAGTATTGTATTGGATCAATTCAAAAAAGGTCTGATATTGCCCATCACCAATGCTGACTTAATTAGGCAAAATTGAACAACAGGAAAAAATATGTCTTTTTATACAGATTAAGTATGTTGACAGTCAAATATTGTTAAAATGCAAATAAAAATAATGTATTATATGAGTTAAACATGGAAATAGGGTTAATTTAAACTAATTTTTTAGAGTAATAAACGCATAATTTAATCTTTTTCCCCATATATTTCATTTGCAGCCCTTTTTTAAATCATATAAACACATTAAATGATGCATTATGTTAGTATTGGGCCAAAATTTCTGATCTCCATCTCAAGAAGGTTGCTGGTTCAAACTCCGTCACTCAGGGCCTTTTTGTAAGGAGATTGCCTGTCCTCCCAGTGCATGCATGGGTTCTCCATGACCATTAAGGTGAGGGGCCATTTTGTTCTTTCATGTTGTACTCATGCCCGTGCGGAGGAAGGCCTGAAAGTGAGTTTGTGCAGCAGTGCACATATCGCTGCTCAGTCAGGGCCTCATGAGTGGGTTCTGTCCAGATACTCCCGTCTCCTCCCTCAGACCTGAAACAAGCTGACATTGTGACTCTAAGTTGCCTTTAGATGTGAGAGAAAGCACTCCTGGTTATTTGTTTGTATGGCAGCCATTTGATTGGCTGGAGACCAGTGCAGGCTGGATAGGCTTCAGCCCCTGTGACCTTGACAGGGATGAAGATGAATGTTGGAATGATGAAACAGTCTGATTGACGTGAATTTGACACTCTTTGACGGAGACGTTTATCCTCACAAATGATCATAATTAACTTATTATCCTAATGTCTGTGCTTCAACAGAGGAAAACACTGATGCTGTGCCAGGTCACACAAAAGCACCTCTTATGCAACATGCAAATGTCAAGCACTTAAAATGGAAAAGAGACAACCATGCAGGCTGAAGATGACAAAGTCCCTGCTGATGAATTGTACCACTTGGCCTGATTAGAGCCTTAAAGCACCATCGTACACTGACTGACAGGGTGAAGCACTTTGTTATGAAAAACAGATCATCACCTTATTAATCTGCAAATTAAGAGAAAGATTATTCTCACCCTCCAAAACAGGACAGTGTTACTATCACTATTTTCATTCAGAATCATTCTCAGTTTAGTTTTTCTGTCTCTCTATGTCGGCCCTGTGAATGACTGGCAACCACCCCAGGGGGTACACAGCCTCTCCCTAAGTCACACACTGGTAGGTCTATTTAGGGCACAGAAGAACGGGATGTTATAGCCAGCTAGTGGCACCATAAAGAAGGAGAGAGGGGGGAGTCCAGATGCTGTGGCACCTTGTCTTGTGCAAAGAAGTACTCTGTCATGGGGAAGAGAAATATTGAACACAGTGAAGAGGAAATTAAAGTCAAAAAGCAGAATATGAACTCTTTAAATGAACTGGTGACATTTTATCATGTCTCATTCTGCTGTGTGTTTCTTGATTTTGTAAAACCCAATTCCAATGAAGTTGGGACATAATGTAGAACTTAATTAAAACAGAAAACAATGATTTACGAATCCTTTATGATCTATATTCAGTTGAATGCACTGCAAAGACAAGATATTTGATCTTCAAACTGACAAACCTCGTTTTTTTTTTTTTTTTGTAAATATTCTCTCATTTTGAATTTAATTCCTGCTAAACGTTCCGAAAAAGCTGGGACAGGGGCATGTTTACACAGTGCTACATCACTTTCCTTTTACAAACACTCAGTAATAATAATTGTTGAAGCTTTGTGCGTGGAATTATTTCCCATTCTTGCTTGATGTATGACTAAAGTTGCTCAAAAGCCCAGGGTCTCAATTGTTGGATTTTGTGCTTCACAATGCTCCACACATTTTCCATGGGAGACAGGTGTGGGCTGCAGCAGGTCAGTCTAGTACCTGCACTCTTTTACTCTGAAGCCACGTTGTTGTCACACGAGCAGAATGTGTCTTCATTGTCATTGAAATAAGCAGGGACGTCCCTGAGGATGTTCCTCCAAAACCTGTATGTACCTTTCAGCATTAATGGAGCCTTCACAGATGTGCAGGTTACCCATGCCATGGGCACTAACACCCCTCCATACCGTCACAAATGCTGTCTTTTGACCTTTGCTCTGATAACAGTCTGGATGGTCCTTTTCCTCTTTAGCCCGGAGGACACCACGTCCACGATGTCCAAAAACAGTCTGAAATGTGGACTCAGCAGCAGACTTTTCCACTTTGCCTCAGTCCATCTCAGATGAGCCCAGAGAAGCCGGCGGTGTTTCTGGGTGTTGCTGATATATCAGAATCAGAAGAATTCTGATAGAATCAGAATCAGAATGGCCTTTATTGTCATTATACAAGTTGTACAACGAGATTGGAGAGCTTCTCCTTTTCAGTGCAATAGATGGATGGTTAAGGTAAGAATAAAGGTAATACAAAAATAGTGCAAAAATAGTATAAGTAAAAAAGAGGTTGTAATAAGTAAAAAAGGGAGTAAGAAGATTTTTAAATGTACAAGATATATACAAAATGAAATAAAATCCTACCGGACAATGCAATTGGAGCTCTATCTCTGCTGCCTAAATGCGGGAATTCTCCAGATTCTTCAAATCTATTGACGATGTTATGGACTGTAAATGATGAAATCCTTAAATTCCGTGCAATTTTATGGTGATAAATTTTTGTAAACTATTGAACTATTTGCTCATGCAGTTGTTCACAAAGTGTTGAACCTCACCTCATCTTTGTCTTCGACCCAAATACCCACTCATGACACTCATCTGTTTCCTTTAAACCTGCTCACCAACAAGTGTTTTTGAGCGTTACTCAACTTCCCCTGTCTTTTGTTGCCCCGTCCCGGTTTTCTTTTTGGAATGTGTTACAGGCATCGGGTTCAAATGAGTGAATATTTGCCGAAAAACAATTAAGTTGATGAGTCTGAACATTAAATATCTTGTCCTAGACCTATACTCTTAACTGAGTATAGGTAGAAAAGGATCTGCAAATCATTGTTTTCTGTTTTAATTTACATTGATACAACGTCCAGACTTCATTAGAATCGGGAAAAGTGAGAACTGACTCGTACAGTTAAAGCTGTGGAACCAACACATTGTCTAGTTGCAGTAGAGTTAGGTGACCAGGCAGTGTAGATCCAAGTTTCAGCTCTAATCAGTCTTCTCGGTGGTTTGAGTGTCACACATTAGCGATGTTGCAGTGTTTACTGGAATCTCAACGAAGCCTCACGTTCATCCTCCAGGGACAACTGTCCCTCCGAGTTAAGCCAGCTGAGGCTGGTGGAGAGTTTAATCTCCAAAGATATGCATTTCTAAACATTGTATAAGCATTGTGCATTATTCATTAAGCTTATTAGAGAGGGTGGACTTTGGGTTATTGCAAATCACAGGAACAAATATTAACCCATAACATTAGCATACGAATGAGTTAGCTTCTTGCTGAATGACTTACAAGGTCTGCTTCTCACCGAACATGCCCTCAAGGTAAGAGCTGCTCAACACCCAATACAAACAATATAGACTGAATTAAAATTGTATGGCATATGCTCCAGCACGTCCAATTTCATCTGCGCTCAGACAATATCCAGTGTTTTGCAGACGTCTGGAGATCCCCGTCACATGTTTTTCCATATTTAACCTGGAAAACAACAAAATGGACCTCTGTTAGAAAAGCCAGAGGAACAAACTGCTGTAGGAGTTCATCAGAAAGAGCCGATATGTTCTGCATGTGTTCTCTGATTATGAAGAGCTCCAGCGTTAGTCTAAGTCAGAATCAATGATCCTCGAGGACCAAACTATCTTGTATGGCCTGGGGTTTTATCTTCCTGAGACCGTGGTCTAATGAGGCTCCACAATCCACATTCACAACCACACAGAGCTGAAGCCACCCCGCGGGCTGGCCCTACACTCATATCCTGATGCAGACGTCTCTAACTCTGGATACTCATTAGCTATAGGCTGAGATTCATGCCTGGTCTCGCTGTGTTATTCATTATGAAGGGGAAGTATGGGAATTATTCAAAACCAGAGAGATTCTGGTGTTCCAGGCTGAAACAATGCCAAGGTTTTACATCTGAATTAGCATTAAAACTGCCTAAAGTTGAAACTATAGCAGCCGAGTCTCATTATTTCTGCCCAGCAAAGAGGGCTTCAACTTTCATGTCAAGAAAACAATGTCTTTAATCAAGGACTTACATTTGGTGCTGAAAGAGAAAAAAAATGGCTGCAAACTACCAGCAGGAGGTCCTTGCCTGCATAATCCTGCTTAAACTGATCAACTATCAAAACCATTGCAGCAAAGACTAAGTCCACATGAATGTTGGTATTTTCAAAAACTGAGGTTTGCCTCCATCTTGTAGATACATGTAAAGACAATAAACATCCCGTCCACACAAATGCACATAAGCACACGAGTTACAGTGCTCGTGGTGTGCAACTTTATTTTCAATTTCTATGCCAAAGCAATTTTATTTTCAGATATATTCAACCATAAGCCTGACTGGTTTAACAATTTAACTTATGGCTATTTGAAGTGTTAGCCAGCATAATGAGGGAATAATTCCTTTTTTTTTACTTTTTTTTTTACTTTGTTATTAAAAACCTTTATGGGTACTCCTGTTGGTTTCAACAACTGTTGTAACCCAACAATCAAAGACACACATGACCATCGGTCACCAGTCAACATGGTCACTAAACACTGTTCATGAATTAGTTAAACACCTTTTCAGTGCACTTTCATATAAGTCATTTATTTTATGTCTAAAGTGTGCCAAAACATAATCCTTTTCCATGTATCATGACATCTTAAACAAAGAGAAAAGCTGTTCAAATTTTGCTAAATATGTACCTCTGCAAAGGAGATGATGTTTGTCTGTCTGTATGCAAAATAACTCCAATAGTTCTTTAGGGATTTTGATCAAATTCTGAGGAAATGTTGATCATGGCACAAGTAACAAATAGTTTGACATTGGTGTTGATCTGAATCCACATTCGGATACAGGAATGTTTTTAAATATATGTTAATATCACAATTTTTTGCTTTTTTGCTGAAATCCTGGCTAAGAATGTCAGAAATTTGTCGGCGGGGGTTTGTGCTCCTGGAACACTTTTAATTTAAAATTTTTCTGATATTATGTTCAATATTTTGCCATGCATACCCCGGTCATTGTCTAGGATGGTTGTAAAGTTAAAAAGTGGCTGTGATTGTCTGCGATTGTTAAAAGATTTAATTGATTCCCTGGTGGGTTTCTAGTCTGAAATTATCCACAAATTTAGTTTAACAGATTTGAAGAACCCAGATTGTGTCAAAATGCCATTGCTCTCTGCTCATAAATTGAAGATATTTGAAATAAGTAAATAAAATCACTAATACTCACAGTTTTCCTTTTTAGAGATCATGGTTTAATGACTTTATGAATTTTCAGTTTTCACTGATTTTAGCAATACAATTTAATACTCAATAAATCTAGAAAAACGTCCTCACAAGAATATTCTTGAGGTATTAAAATGCCTCAAAAATCCTCGAAACTACAAAATATGAGTTGATACATACAAATACTTCAAAAAAACAATATATATTTCCATTCTCCAATGTTCATAGGTCTATTAGTGTGAGCTTGCAGCGAAATCACAGTAAATATCATGTTTTTAACTTGTGATTAATACTTACAATAAAAATCTTACTTAATTGGAGGACTTGATCATTTAGCTTTGGCTGCTGAAATGCAGGAATGTGGGGCATTAATAGTACTCCATAAAATTGCATCACTTTGAGCAAAACGTACAAAAAAAGAACCTTGGCGGCAGAAAACTGTTTCTAGCAGACTTTTAAAGAGTTAAACAGCCTCGTTAACCTCTTAATAGATCTCTATTTAATAACACGTCTATTTCCAAACCCAGCACGGCCTTATTATGTCTCTAATTACAGCTCACAGCAGTTTTCCTGGATAATTTTTCACACTTAAATTTAATGTGATATACGTTTACTGCTCATTTGTGTCAATCATGTCACACTTGGCACCGTCCTACTCGCCTGCGTCCGTCAGACTCTCGATGGGAATCATGAGACTTCAGTCGGAGCGCTTCATTTGTGGTGAGTTGTCATCTGAGCAACGCACGAATCTCAACTTCACTTGACCCGGTTACATCACTCCAGCACCTCTCATCTGACTGCGAGTGTCTGATTTATATTATCGCGGGGGGGGGGGGCGCGACGTGTGCGAGCGTAGGTGTGTGTGAAAAGAAACTCAGAGAAGATTTCCAGAGTCTGTTTTGATCCAGAGCGTCGTGTTTTCTAATTACTGTCTCACACACAAACTGACTGGAGCTGCTGGTGAGTGACTTCGAGCTTCACCAAGTCTGGTGACGAACACTGCAAACACTCGCTCAGACAGTTTTCCTGAAAATATCATGTTGACAGACTTCACAACGTGCCGCAGTTTCATTTCAAGTGCAGAAAAAAATTGATCTTGGCTTAGCCTTGACAGCGTTAGATCAGCCTGTTGAGCCTTTTGTTTTTGAAAAATTAGCAGAAAAGCACAGCAAAAGGCCTGAGAATGAAATATGTGTTCGTTATTTGATTGAAAGTCAGTGTGCTTTTTGATAAATATGCATCCTTTTCTCAAGTTGTAGCACACAGGGCAGGGCTCCTGTTTGCTTCAGTCTGCTTCAATCTCCATCAAACAAACTAATAAAGTACAAAATAAAAGATTGATTAATTGGTTGATTGATTGATTGATTGGTTGATTGATTGATTGAAATAAAATCTTCACAAGTTTCTGTAATCCAGTCAGGCTCCAGCTGTCATGTTTTCATCAGAGATATATATTTGGTCCTTGGACCTTTATAAGTTGTTGAACAACACAGTGTCACCTTTCTTTACTTGACTTAAGCAAACAGCATAATGATGGCAGAGCATATTAATTGCTAAGATTGGGGCCTGAATTGCTTTTACTTGCACACATTTTCAAAAATCCTTGGACCCCCCTGACCTGAAATTTCTAGAATTCACACAAAACATGACAGGAATAGAAAGATGGACTTGATGGATTCCTTATTTGTATGAATACTTCAGATATAAAGTCCCTGAATGGGACTGATAATAATGATACACATTTTTTTGGACACCTAAATTCACCTTTGTTTTCATTCTTGGCATTTTGGACATTAGCATGTCCAGTGAAGGTTATACATTTTTCATGCTCAAAAATGCCGGAAGTGTTTAAGTAAGTTAATTTGTGATTAGAATAAGAAGGACTCCTGCAGGCACGTTTGGAGCAGCTGGCTGGTCTTCCTTATGAAGTAGACTGAGAGGTTGGATGTGTTGCTGCCATGCTGAGTTTATGAACTCTTGTTTATTTATTTATTTATTCTATAAATGTAGTAGCACAGATGTTTATGAGGTGTGTAAAATACAGACTTACCAGCCACATGCAAATATGCCTCAGAAATGCCTCTATACTAAATACTTAAACTGTTTATTGTTTTTTGTATTGCTGCTGGCAAATGCTTATTTGCACCAAGCATTAATTTTCTAGCTATACTGATTTATTCTAATGTTGTTTTTAATGATAACATAGTTTTAATTACTGATGTTTATGGTTTGAACTCTGTAAGTGCTACAGCAATGCCATTTTATTGTTGAACACCAGGAGAGGACGTCAGTTGAACCACAAAACAAGGACATAAGGAAGTTATGTCCTTGTCATTATACAGCAGGATGCTCAATGGAATTAAAATGTGGTATCATGCTGATGCTCTTGAGAAGAAGAGGAGGCCTAGGGCCTGATGTAAAGTTTATTGTGCTATCATGTTTTTTAACCCCTTATCTTCCAAAAAACGCCTATCCAAGACATTCCCCAAGTAAAATGATTACTGCTGCTGATTCCTCTGGGGTACAGCCATGGTGTTGGTCTCTTTTTAATGATCCACGTGGCCTTGGCTTTGTCACTGCTAACTGGTTCTAGGCTCTGGGGCTTGAATTGAGAATGGGTCGACTCTGAGCTTAGTGGCATTGATTGGGTGTTGGGGCTCCTGGAGCTCACATGCAGAGCCCTGTTGGTGCAAATGAGGTGCCAAATGAAAGGTCACAGTTCATTTTGAATACACTATTGTAGCTGCAGCATGAAGCTAACCGCACTTATCAGGGCAAACAAGAATAAAATTTTTGGATCCATTACTGTACTTTGGAGCAAATCTTGCATTTGATTTGGTTTATGGACAGCTTGGGAATATATCAAAGCTAAGTTTGCTGAATTTTTTGAATCCAGTGACAGATGGGAAGGCTTTAAATGTCATCGTTTTAGCAGCTGGGTTTTTTTTTTGCTGCTTGTTTGACAAAAAGCCTCACAGTATTTGCTGCCTTGGTTGTAATCCAGATTGATTCATTTGGCTGAAATCATGAGAATTGTAGCTTTTAAATGACGCATCACACTTGTGATTTGTTTACCCTAGCCACTCTGCAGGGGTCGTTTTATGTGGAAAAAACTGGAAACAGGCCATCGCAGTTAGAGGTTAGAAAATGTCACAGCTTTGAGGTCTTCGCCTGTGGTTCCTCAGCAGTGATTTTAGGAAGATGTAAAAGTTAAATGGGTGAAAAAAGAAAAGATCCACTGAAATTATGATGATACTCTGGCAGTGTTTTGACGGACTGGATATGATTTTTTCCTGTGCTTCAGGTTCGATCCTCTCAGCCCTCCTTCCCTCGGTCAGACATGTCGGTAATGAGAAAAACTTGTTATACTCTAAAAGACACGTCTCTCTCTCTGAGGCCGACTGGAAACACACTTTGTTTGTCTCCGCTGACCATATCCTAAGTGGGTCAGCCGTAGTCATGGGCCGCTCCCTTCGTCCTTCGTCTGGTAATTCAGAGCATTGATTGAACTCCGTCTCAACTCTGCGTTAACCTGTGCAGGGAGGCAGAAGACACGATATCACTCAGGAGGGGAGAGAGATACAAACAGGAGGAGAGGATGACGTTCTTATGCCTGACTGGGTCACTAAGAGGTACATAGGTGTCCAAAAATAGCAGTGCGACCTGAGGTCCTGGTATTTAGACCACCAAAGAGACATCTCGATCAGAGTTAGCAAAGCGGCTATTCAGCGATCAATATGCAGAGTTTATGCTCTGTGTTTGCAAATGTGGAACTCAAGGCTACATCATTCAGCTGAGTGAATTCTGAACATCTGCAACAACTGTTCTGTTTATTTAAAGTATGAAACAGCTTATTAGCCAATCACATGAAAGACACTCAGTGCATGTAGACGTGGTCAGGAAAAACTGCCAAAGCTCAAAATGAGCATCAGAATGGAGAAGAAAGGTGATTTAAGTGACTTTAAATGGTTGTTGGTGCAAGACAGGCTGGTCTGAGCATTCTAGAAACGACTGATCCACTTGGATTTTCACTCACAACCATCATTTGGGTACACAGTAAATGGTCTAAAAAAGAGACAACATCCTGTGAGCATCAGTTCTGTGGTTAGAAAAACCAGTTGATGCCAGAGGATAGAGAAGAATGACTAGAGTGTTTGGAGTTGATAGGAAGGCAACAGGAACTAAAGCAGTAGAGGACCACACCAGGTGCCACTCCTATCAACTGAGAACAGAAATCTAAGGCTAGAATTCACACATCCTCTCCAAAATTGCACATTAGAAGATTGTAAAAATGTCTTTAGGTCTGATGAGTCTGGATTTCTGCTCCACATTCAGATGGTAGGGTCAGAATTTGGTGTGAACGTCATGAAGCACAGATCCATCCCGTGTTGTATCAGTGGTTCAGGCTGGTGGTGGCAGTGTGATGGTGAAAAGATATTTGCCACACTTTGAGCAGAGAAACCCACAGCCTACCTGAGTATTGTTGCTGACCATGTCCATCCCTTTATGACCGCAGCAGACCATCTTCTGATGGAGACTTTCAGCAGCTCCATGTCTCTAAGCTCAGATCATCTCAAACTGGTTTCTTCAACATGACGATGAGTTCACTGTACTCCAGTGACCTCCACAGTCTTCAGAACTCAATCCAGTAGAGCACTTTTGAGATGTGTTTGAACAGGAGATTCTCATCATATCTGATCCACTGAGAAATCTGCAGAAACTGCTATAACTGAGGGATGTCTCCAGCATGTTTTTGGATCTACTGATTAAACTGAGCATTTCATTTGTTATGCTCATATAAAATGATTGGTAAGATAAACTTTATTGATCAACAGTCAAGGGGAATTCTGTTTCAGTGACTTGTTTTCACCTAAAATTAATTAAATTATGTGTAGTCTGCAGCACCAACTGCAGCTGCCATGATGATTATTTCTGAGTAGATGCAGGGTTGATATCTGTCGTTGTGGCTAATGTTATTCACACTGTAAAAAGATTGCTGTAAATTTTATTGTAACTTACTGACAAGATGCCAATAGTTTATTGCAAATGTCTTTACAGTAGCATTACTGTATTTTAATTTACAGCAGAATTACTGTATCATCAAAAACAGTACCATATTTTATCCTACAATTTTTTAAAGCATTTTAAATTACAGTAAACTTACTGTATTTTAGTTTATATTGCTATATCTTTAACTATTTTGCTGCTTATTGATTAGCAAAATATATTATTTTGTAAGAAAAAATCACATCAACTTTTTTATTTATCCAGTAAAAACATTTAATCACATATTTCACCCACAAATGTAAAATTTGATCTTGATCCATCGCCATTTAAAGTAGTTTATTGTTTGTTTGTTTTTTGTTTGTTTGTTTGTTTTTTGTTTACAGTAGGTAGCTGTAGATATTTTGGTAAAATACTGCTAAGTTTACAAAAACTAGTTACAGTGCAGCTATTGCTACAGCTTAAAAAATCCTGAACTATCCTTTTAACTTGGAGTTGCTTGTGGGGATGAATTTGTCAAACTTCCTTAAAGTTTTACCCAGCATGAAGTATATATTTAAAGCTACTGATTGATAAGTCCTTTTTTGTGACTATTTTGCCATGTTATTACTTGTTAATTTAAATTCATGTGGTTGTGAAAGTGACTTAGCAAACAGAAAGCCCAGTTGAAGAGGATAGTTAACTCAAACTTGTCTAAAACTGTTTTTTCTTCTAAATTTGGGATTCAGGTGGTTGGAAATGCAGACTGATGATACACGGACAGCTCCTCTGCATTCATAGAGCAGCCTCTGTGTTTAGTGTAATGTTGTGTACTCTGTTGTTCAGATACCAATAATCTTGTTTTTATAATCAATGACTCCCTGAGGAGGTGTGATGGACAGAAACGCTGCATGAACATAACAAACACATTAATGATTCAAATTTCCAATAGCACACCAGCGCTGCGTTGTTTGTCCTTGCCACATTTCTGCACATCCTATCGAGCGTCGACCGTCATGCCTCAGTCAAACATGCTTCATGTGAGCACACATAATGTGGTCGTAAAAAGACGGATGCCTCGACGCATACAAGGCAGTAGATAATGACCGTTTTCTTTGGGGGGGACGGGGGATTTGTCACATTTGTTTGTACACCAAAACACAGAAGAACATGAGCGAGGACAACGGCGGGTTACATGAGCGATTGGCAGGTGGCCAGGAGGAGTAATGACGGACGAGAAGACCAAGGAGGTACCTCACATCATCTGCTGGAGATCGACAGGAGAGAGATGGACTCACATGTGTCACAGTGGAGCTTTTGAAGAGCTGGAGTTATCACACGACTATAACAGATACTCTGCAGCTCGACTCACTTCTCATTCAGCTCTGTGTACAAATGATGATGTGCATAAAACTAACACCAAAGCATTGGAGCATACAGACATTTTGCACTATGTTCTACCTATTTTCATACTTTATTGTTTTCCTCCTGAACCTTAAATTTGTTCTTATTCTAAAAATAATTAGAATAAAGTTGATTGTGTTTGCACCAATTTACCAAGTCAAGTTACTCGTATTTGCAAATGTACTTGGTGATAAATACAAATTCTGATTCTGATGCTTTATTAAGAATAATAAAGAATTGACTCATTCTGGAGCAAAGCACATAATCGATATTTGATACTGATGCTGTCTACGTTTTAAAGATTTTTTTTTTTCATCTTAAGTTTCTTTTTTAAAGTTGATATGACTGTGAATTAGGGCTAAATGATTTTAGGAAAAGATCTAATTGCGATTTTTTCGGCAGATATTGCGATTTCAATTCGATTCACGATTTTCTTCAAATCAAGCTTCAGTGCAATATTCACTATGTTTACAATATAGACAACAGTAAGGAAATCAATGTTTAAAAGCGCATAACACATTATTCATCATCTAATATTGATGATAAATAATCTGTTTTCATTGTTTAAGGGATACTCCAGCTTCTACTCCTAAACAGAGGCTTTGTGTTGTTGACCTGCTTACCAGCACCTCTGTAAATGCAAATTACCTGCAAATGTGTAAAATAGTTGACACAACAGATTCTGAGTCAGTCAGGAGCGCCGCAAAAAACTGCAGCTTTGGCAATCACATGATTGTGTTGTCTGAAATTGCGATTTCGATCCGAAAACGATAAACGATAAAACACATACAGTTGCGACAACACCATGTATATTGGGCCGACAGCCAAAATGCTAAGCCACTCAGCACCCAAAAAATGAATCCTTTAGTTCCAAGGGCTGATAAAAAAACAATCACTGGCCATTTTATTAGGTACCCCTTGCTAGCACTAGGTTGAATCCCCCCTTTGCCAACAAGGCGCTGGAAACGTCAGAGATGTTGGTCCATATCTCCATGATAGCATCACACAGTCGCTGCACATCCATGATAGGAATCTCCTGCTCCACCACATCCCAAAGATGCTCCCCTGTACTGAGATCTGGTGACTGTGGAGGCCACTGGAGTACAGTGAACGCATTGTCATGTTGAAGATACCAGTTTGAGACGATCTGAGCTTTGAGACATGGGTGTAGCTATTAGAAGATGGCCCACTGTGGTCATAAAGGGATGGACATGGTCAGGAATAATACTCAGGTAGGCTGTGGGGTTTGAACCATGTTCAGATGGGACTTAGTTTAGTTTCTTTTGTTTTGCTGACAGGAGTGAAACCCAGTGTGGTCTGCTGCATATTTTGATTATAACAAGATGTTTTTTGAGTTCCTGTTTCCTCTCCATCACCTCAACCACTCTGGTCATTCCTCTCTGACCTTTGGCATCAACATGGCTTTTTGGACCAAAGAACTGCTGTTCACTGGGTATTTTCTCTTTTTGGACCTTGCTCAGTAAACCTTAGAAATGGTTATGTGTGTGGCATAAACAACCATGCCATATTCAGTCACTCAAATCACTTTTCTTCTCCATTCTGATGCTCGTTTTAAGCTTAAGCAGGCCATCTTGCCCATGTCTCAATGCGCTGAAATGCTGCCAAGTGATTGGTTGATAAGCTTTTTGTGTCACTTAGGGATTGAAAGGGTGTACCTGAATAAATCAGCAGTAGTTATTGATGACTTTAGTTCAGTGCCACATGGGCATCTTTCAAATGAAAGGATAAATGGATCGATCCATGCTTAAATAATCCAGATTAACACAAAACGTTGATGTCTGATCTGCTGTCATGTTCTTCTGAACACTGCATGGCCAACGATGCATGGTTTGCCCAAAATTCAAGAACTGCTTAAACACAAATACTGCTTTGAAATCCCAAAGTGAACATCCAACTTGAGTTGTTGCATTTGATCTGAGCTTTTGGTTTTGCATGTTTGTTTGTTTCTGCTATGAATTATTCTAAACCAGCCATTACACCACTTGTTGCTAGCTTCAAGTCCACTAAAAGATGGGAGTTCAAAGTTCATACTGACTTTTCTGGACCAAATGTCATTGACAAATGCTTTAAATCAACCCACTACTCTGACAATATACAGTCTTTTTTTGCAGTTTTATTGCTGCTATATCAAGAAATCTGCTTTCTAATGAAGAAATATCTGTTATCAGCACATATCAGACAGTAAAATCAGCCATCCCCCATACATCCGTCAGCCTCTATATTAATCCTAAGTCATACATTATGCTCCGTAATGACCATGCTTTTAATTTCCACAGCACCGAGCATATTCTCCTGGATCTCATTCACATTGGCTCCATCGTTCAGAAACATTCTTCTCCATTCAAGAATCATTTCAAACCCTCACAGGTCAATAGATCGACTCTGCACCTACACACATATTAACTCTCCCCTGTGGACCCCCCTCCTCTCCCATCTTCTCTTTCTGACAGAGCTCTCGCTGCAGGAGCCAGATGGCATTTCTCAACACAAATGAACCCGCCGATGAACGCCGAGCCGTGACACGACAGAGAGAAAATAGTGACGGTCCGAGAGGGTTGTCTCTGAATAAATCATGGGCTGCAGAACAAAAGGCTTCCAGCGGTTTGATCAACGAAGCTCATTTAAATCTCTTTTTAATGCGCTAAGACCTGCAAAATGTATCAACCTGGCTGCATTAAACTCAGCTTAACATTTACAACGAGGGGAACCCTGTCTGAAGGAGCTGTTAATTCCTCATTTATTCTGTGGAAAGGACACTCTCAGAGGTGCACTGAGTTAATCTCTATTAGGTGATGACAGTGTGAGTTCTCGCTTTCATTAATCGGCCCACAGACCAGAGACTCAGTGAGATACAGCTGTGCTTTTATTCTGCTTTATCCCAAATGCTGTTTTTTGCTTTAAACTGATGCACAAAGATCAGATTACGCTGTTGTGATCAGACTAATTAGGGAAGCTTAAGTTCCTCCAATGCAAGTAAAACCCTCAGAATTATTAAGACTTGATTATTTTAGAGGAAACTTTGTGTCCTTGTCAACATCCTGCAGTCAAACCAATCCATCCTGGCTGCATGGCCATGCTAAATTCTGAGTATGGTGAAATGAAATAATACTTTTTTTTATCACCTAAAACTTTTATCTCTTGCTGTCACAGGTGAATACCCGTCATCCTTTGTGAGCAGAGACAAGGACCTGCCAGTATGATGTGGTCTCTAAGTTCTGACTGACAGGGACACACAGAAAACATTTTGTTCCCCTTTTTTGACTAACAATCAAAAATTACACTCTTTGGTGTGGTTAACACATCTACGCCTCATGATAAAGCACTTATATGCATGAGACAAAAAGTCTACAGCATCAAGACTTCTCCTTATTCACATATTTAGGGTGCCAGTGGCTCCGTTTGTAGACCAGTTAGCCAGGCTGAGAACCAAAGTGCAATCCAGTTTAATTCAATAGTATTTAAATTAGGGGTGGGTAAAAATAACGATTCATCAATGCATTGCAATATTTCCCCCTTCAATTCAGTATCGATTGAGCAAATCCTCTGAATCAATTCACTTCCTGGCCTGTGGGGGCGCTGTACACTTTTTCAGTGTTTATACAGAACTGTCATGTTTTTTACATTTGTACTCCATAAGCACAAATACATTATTACTGTGCAAATTTATATTTCCAGATTTTGTATTGCTCAAAAATGTGAGTTGACATACCACATATGTTCATGTTGGCATGAACATGAATATTTAAAAATTGTCAGCAGGTTCTCTACTTATTCTGGTATTTCTGCTTCTTGCTGAATCGACAATGAAGCGTTTAAATCAATGAATTAAATCACAACCTAAAGAATCAAAACTGAATTGCATCATAATGTTCATCACAATACCCAGCCCTAATTTAAATCTTACTTTGGCGTTGATTTTTAGGGGTTAGTACTGTTACCTCCCTGCAAGATGGCTCTTGGTTTAAATCCGTGTCAATGTGAGCCTTCCTGATGATAACACACTTTTCAACAGGTCCTGCGGGCTGAAAGCTCAACAAGCTATAATTCCTAAACATGCTAGGTCATTCAAACAAATGTGGCATTTGTTTTAACAAATTGGGATTAAAATCAGTACTTGTAATTTTTGACTTTCCTTTAGCTAAACTTTTATATTAATGTGATATTTTTTTCTAGTTGCAGCCAAAGTTTTGTCTTGTTTCTAGGTTGGCACATTCTCAATCTTGTATTCATATAAAAAGCTTTGAATATGTTGGATCAAAGTTATGAATATTTGATAAATCCTACCTAAAATCGGAGTCCTTCCCTTCAGCCTGCAGCTTCTGACATGCAGCAGAACGTTTTTGCTTTAACAAGAGTCATGGAGTCGGTCTTCATGTTTCGATGCTACATTGTCTGCCTGTAGCATCGACTTCGCCTCCTGCTTAATCAGCTCTTTCTGACAAAGGTCATCAGGAAGCTTCCAAACTGGACCATGAATATTAGCCTGTTTGTGATAAAGAAGGCCCACCCTGAGCACTTTGCCTTTTTTTCTGTGTAAGCGTAGCCACTAACCTTTTCAGAAATCGAATCTGGGTTTGACAAACAGGGGCCGGGCATAATGTGCTTCATCCCTCAGCGTGGATTAAGAAAGCAGGAGCCCTTTATCAGGCTGGATGAAGAATCGGAGATAAAGCAGTGAGACAGTTTGAGGTAAAGAGAATCTGGGTCAGGTCCAGTCTGCAGACTCTTAGTGCTTATTATTGAGCTCTGCCATCCTCTCTCCCCTCTCCTGTTCATCCCGCAGATCCTCTCTGGTATTGACCGCATGCATTACAGGGAGCGGGGAACACGGCTACAGAAGTCCCTCATTAGAAGTTTGGGTTTCTGTGAACATTATGGGAGGAGGTGCAGTATTGATCGCTGCAAGATAGCTAACTGGAAAACACTTCCCATCGGAGCTGAGCGGGGCTCATTTGGGAGGGATGCTGCTGGCAGGCTGGAGACGATTCCACATCTGGTTATTGGACCTGGGGCGGTAGTGAGTACAGTGAGTTTCTCCCGCAATCAGGAAACAGTGGGAAATCTATATGTGGTAATTACAAATTCATGCCACCACTGTGAAATTGAACACTTGGCGTCATTATAAAGTAATGGGCGCATTAGAGGGAAGTTTGCAGAGATGATTTCCCCTTCGCATGAGTATCATCAGCACTCATCCACACAAATGCAACATTATCCTGTCAAAGTGCACAAAGGATGGTTTTAAATGAGGACGCACTGCTGGAATGTACTTCTCCCTTTGTGCAAAAACAAAGTGGCTTCAGAGCCGCATCATGGATGGTTCATTTGGTTCAAAAGTAAATCCCTTACTTTGCTTACCAAGCTCGTTTGGCAGCCATTAATTCAAGGAGGCTTTTTATATCCCCACTACAATGGCCAATTTGTACATGAGACTGTAAAATATGCTCTGACTCACATCCATTCTCTCTATCTGTAATGTAATTACCTCACATGCAGAAACTCCCACTATGGCTCCATAAATATTCATGCAAATCCAAGAACTCATAGGAGGCACATATTCTGGATCAGGTCTGAAGTGGTGTGTGTGCTTCATGGCAGAAATACCCCTGACTCTGTGTTTGATATGGTGCATGAATGGCTGTGCTGTTCGCCCCGCTGACAGCCTAAGACAATGGATATGGGTCATGAAGAATGAGGTCCACTTAAAAAGTGCTCATCACACTGCAAGGCACAGTCATTATTTCTCACAAAAAGGCAGTAATAGGCGCACACAGATGCAGAGATGAAAGGCCAACATGTGCTTTCATAGCCATCTCTCAAAGAGCATTTTTACAAATGTTATCCAGCCTCTTTCAGCATCATCGACAGCCTTTAATCAATGCCTGTCTGACTCGCTCTGTCCTCCTGTTTGAAAGAAAACACTGTTCATTCATTAGAGATATTGGTGGAGACTTTGTTTTCCAAACATCAAAGCTGCTCTCTTCTTCTTCTTCTTCTTCTTCTTCTTCTTCTTCTTCTTTTTCTTCTTTGTGTTCTTCTTCTTTTTGCCTTTAGATAAACACACAGACTTTTACAGAGTGTGTAAGCACAGTTAAGATGTCAGAACTCAATTAGGTGTCTGACTAGAGCTGTGATTTTACTGTGCTGCTCCAGTGTTAGTTTTGATGGGAAAAGATGTGACTGAAAATCTGCGTCTACAACCTCTTCTCCAGGACAAATCAGAGATGAAAATCTTTGATGATGAAACACTGACTGAATGTTCATTTTCCATCATCAAGAAAAAAAGATGATCATCATTTGGGAAATGGGCTTTCATACATTTGAAATATATGTAAAAAGTATCCAATCTCTGTTACAGCGTGTCCAACATGAGCGTAGGATGTCACATCACACAGCATCACCTTCCTGCTGTCCACAATGCATCCATCAAACACTAATTCTGTCCCGTATAATTCCCCTGTAAACAGTACACTAAAGGCCTGATCTACTAAGATCCCAAACAATGAGCGCTAAATTGTGTGTGTGCAAACAAAAAAAATGCACGTGCTATTAGTCGGCGTGTTGCGTGTGCTACTGGCTGTTACTATGGAGAGTTTGGGAGAGCAGAATGGCCGTAAACGCAAAGTGAAGTTTGAAGCCATGGAGCTGGAGGCAAATAAACACACTGGTGACCTCCAGCAGAGACATCTCTGCGTTGCCAGAAGAAACGTGATTTGGGAGGCCGTCTGTGAAAAGCACACAGCTCAAAACTGGCATTGCTGGATAGACGATATGTCCCTACTGTTTTCATTTCTACCCAGAGGTTGCGGTAACCTTTTTTTACTGTCTGTCATTTTTACGGACAAAATCGGCACTTCTCCCTCATGCCATATTTTTATCTGTCATTTTTAACTTTCTTTTTCTGATTCCAATGAAACATAATCTGAATGACAGCATTCACATAGTTACACAGCTTCATTACCAATAACCTCTCATGTGAAGAGCAGTTTTACAGTTACGCACACACTGAATGAGCATTTAACGTCCTTTAACTGAAAATCCACACAAGCTATCAGCTCTGAGTGACAAACGGAGTGATTATGCCAATGAATGGGATCTTTTTTTACACAGGTTAAATGACCTCCATGATGTAGAGCACAAAACAGAGAGGGTTTACTTTACGTGTGTGTCTGCATGAGTATGACGGCACACTGGATCGTCCCTCTTTTGCCAGTCCTTCATAATGACAGATAGCCTCCAAATATTTCCATCATTCATCAAAAATTCAGTAAATGATGGAAAATATTTGGTTAATGCTGTTTATGACAGTCCAAACATGTTGACACGCACATGGGTGATTCTCCCTCTCCATTGTCAGCCCTCTGTGAGTAACACTGTGCCAGTTTGCACCTGCCTTTCAAACGTGCCAAATATAGACCCAAAAACACAGAGTGCAGTCAGTTTTGGGTTTGATAAATCACATTGTGGGTGCTAAATGATTACGTTTGCTTCTCCTCCTCCCAGTATTTTGCGTGTTCTAATAACCTGCATGTATTCTGCATATTCATGAAGGCAAACACGCTAAATGGACTGCGCGGGCTGTTTTGCTCCTTTGACAGACACAATCCTCAGTGCACCCGGTTAGTATCACCTTTGCGTGCGCTATGAAGTTTACACGTGCTTTTATACATGCAAACCTTTAGTAGATCAGGCCCCAAGTGCTTTAATTGTTGAGCTAGAATAACACCTGTTAAAAGCTTCGTACTGATTAGGGCTTACCTCGAAGGCTCATCAATATGCAACTCTCAATGAGCCAAACAATGTAAAATATAAAATCATTTAACTCACTGATATGGATTAATGCTCCACTGTCTCAGCTATGTAAAACACATTACCAAGCTCTTGTGAGTGAGAAAAGTCAAAGAAATTCAAGAAAATCTATCCAGCCCCTTGGCCAAATCCCTCTGTCCTTGCTCCTTGTCTGACTCAGGCAACTTAGATAGAAACTGGGAATCAAGGCAAAAATGCCCAGGTGTTTAGCATTACACCTCGTCACTCATGGGCAGATTGGACACTCATGTTTGATTCTGTGTGATTAGCCTGATTTTGTTGCAGACGCTTGACATGTTTATTTAGGACAGTGTTAGAAGATCCATTCACTTAGTTTTAGCATTCAAAGATACAGTATTTTGCCTTAACTTGATGTATACTGATTTATTTTTGATGTGTGCTAGAGTACACTCACAATTACTAATGTTCCAAAAACATCCTAGTTTTCATATATCACTGATCCACCTGTATTCTCACTCTGTCGAGGCTTTGCTTCTTCAGGGCCCCCCATCCCAAGTAAGCCCAGTCTGCTCCGGTTGGTTGCCCTGATTACTTTGTTATGATTGGTCAGTTCAGTGCTGCTTAGTGCCATGTTGTCATACACAATTTAAATATAAAGATAAACTCCTGCATTCTGTAACATGCAACACGAAGATCTCAGACTGTCATTATGCCAAAAAGAAAATGAAGGAGCGTTGTGGCTCTTTTGTGTGAGTAAAACATGCTGCTGAGGAAAAGTCTGACCAGGGGCAACAGCCTGGAGCGTCCGAGGGCCTCTTTCACAGGAAGAATGTCACTCAAAGATTTGAAATATGCTGCTTCTTCATGATGAGCCCTCCTCCTGCAAACATCTGGAATCAGAGCATTTTGACGAGTTGGATGGAGCATGAGCTGGTGATGAGGAGAGGACCTCTGGGGTCCATTTGTGTTCATTTATAATGCCTAAAGACCAGGGGTGGACAGGAACGAAGTAGATTTACTTGAATACTGTACTTGAGTACATTTTTTGAGTATCTGTACTTAACTTGAGTAATCTTATTTTTGGAAACTTATGACTTGCTCTCCATTTCATTTGAAAGACAAATACTGTTTTTTAACTCCACTACATTTCTATGAAGGGTCTTGTTACGCATTACTTTAGCTTAAATATAATTTAAAAAATGAAAAAAGCAATGGTTGTCCTTTAGTCGATTCAGTTGTGATTTAATAGGAATTTCTATAGGCTTTGTGGCTAATTTTACAAGCTTTTAATTCTACAGGTTCTGCAAATTCATTGTGGCAACAATACAATAACATGTTGACATTAAAACAAAAATGTACTTTTAATACATAAGTATTTTCAAAAGCAGGTACTCCAGTACTTTAACTTAAGTAAAAAATTGACTGAACAACTTTCATTTGTATTGGAGTAATGTTTGACAAGGAGTATCTATACTTTCACTCAAGTAATGGAGTTGAGGACTTTGTCCACCACTGCTAAAGACAGTTATGGTGATTTCAAACCTGGGCCATGTTTTCTCATATTTAAAGTTTTAATGAACAATAGGAGCAACAATTTCAGAACTTCTTGAACAGGACGTTTGTGAGTTCAGCTGTGATTCAGACCTTTGTGACAGAATCCCAAACATGATTTGATCATGTCTCCTCACACATCAGCAATCAGCAGAAGTTTAAAGCAAACAACAGTAGAAAAGAAAAGTGACATGTGGCCATGTGAAATTATCAGTCTTGCATTTCACTCACTCTTCATTGCACCATTTAAATCTCCTCAGAAACCCACCTTTTGTTCAGTTATGGGTCCTCAGATGCAAGGGAAGCACTCTCTTTTTTAGTTTCAGGAGAATAACACCAAAGTTAAGATTTTCCTTGCTGAGAAACTGCTGACTGGTCGTCATTGGCCCATGCTCTGCCTCTTCATCCTTGACCTTAATCGAGGATTCGGTACAGCAAGACATATAGACAGCTCAGCCATGATAATGAAAAGAGGATCGGACGTGTAGGTTTGCTTTACATGGCCAAGGACAATTAGCAGCTTCATCGAGCATGGCCAAAACAAATACTTTCCAGTCACCTCCCTCCATCTTCTTTTCCAGATGACTGAGCCCAAATTCTTCACAGGACACCAAGGACTGCAGTAAGGTGTGGGAAGAGCTGTAATTATGGAGGGACTGTCTCGGGTTCAATTGGCCCTGCACACCATTTCATGCTAAACAGCCATATGAGGTGAATCACAGGAAGGCAGAGCAGAGGAGAGAGTTCACAGCTGGACCTGAGGGTTCAGGTAAACTGCAAAATCAAGCAGATGACTGGTGTGCAGGTGTGATTGTGGTGGTGTGACGCTGCACGTGTCAGCATTTTGATATACTTGTTGCATCAGGTTACAGGATACAGGCAACATTTCTGGTTAAAAAGAGGACTAGGTATTATAAGAACAGCTTATACACTGGTTTAAATGCTGCAATGTTTGTAGGAATTTGTTGTACTCAACATTTGGTTGCTCATTGGCTGATGCAGATATTCTGTAGTAGGCAGCCCAGCCTGGAGCTGTGACTTTCAAACATGTTTGGTGCAAAAGATCTTTTATCAGTGAGGCTCCAAACCTGTTGGGAGCAAGAAAATGCATAGATGTATTAACCTGACACATTTTAGGACTTGAGTCACAGTATAAACTAAAATATTTTGCTTTTGACTTTGTAGAGTGCTTTGACCCATTTTACTTTTGAAGAGTGGTTCATTTTCCCCCTTGTTGCTGATTGGACGTGACATTTTGCAGGGCTCTCAAGTTTTGATCTCAGGTCAGAGTGAATTTTGCTGGCTTGTGGGGGGGATTAATCCTTTATAAGGGTCATAAAGGATTCAAATTTCATAAAGTCATCAACCATCTATTAATTTCTAGTCAGGTGCTTTTTTGCCCCCACTATTAACTAATGGGTCTTATTGTTACTTTGTGATTTTAGTATGTTATTTCAAGTAATGATGCAACATAATAATAAAAATTATTATTGTCCTTATTATTATTATTATTTGCTTCCAACGTTTGATTAACTATGATTTTAATTATAGCCAAACAATTCTCATGCTCTAAGTAGAAGTATTAACTTAACATTGATGATTTTGATTTGATGTGATGCCCGGTAACCACAGTTTGTATGTCAATGTGATTAGACTGTGCTTTAGTGTTTAAGTAAGTTAGTAGTTGTGGGGGAAGAATAAGAATAAACTCTTGTTTTCCTTTTGCCCTGTAAGTAAGTTCATTAATCAGTAGGCTACAAAATCAAATGATGAGATAACTTACTGTACTCATGGGATAAGGCAGTATGCATCCTCTGCAGTCAGATCAACTGTATCTTACCCGGATACAGCAGTACTATATTCTGATTGGCTGATATGTAGCTGTATGTTATTTTTGACTGGCTGATGGGTAGTTGAGCTTACTGACTGAGGCTTGTCAAGCTCCTGTTCTGCTCTATGATGCTCAGAGCATCTTGCTACGCATTCCAATGCATATACAGTGGTGTATATTGGTGGGTGTTATATGAAAATTTTGTATGCTTGGGAAATACCAGGTGTGGCGTGTGAAAAGGTTCAAATGCGTGTCACACGCTGAATGCATGAGACTTGAGAGCCCTGCATTTTGTGTGCCTGCAGCAAGCTTTTATTCTGCCAATTCCAAAACTTATTGAAGCTAGGCCCAGGGAGGTCTAGCACTACCAAGTGGAAGTACTGGTTGATGGTATGAAATGACATGTGGGGCCCATCTACAGGGCCTTTAAGGGGTTTCTGTGGGTCATTATAAATAAATCATAAATCTCTACAAAAATGTCACTTACCCAAAATTTGCTTTAGAAAAAGATCATGAAGTATGAAAGTGCCACAAAAATGCATTTCTACCCATGTTCAAGCAGAATTCATGATTTATTCTGGTCTGGCATGTACCTGTCCTTTCACTGAATGCAAATTAATTAACGTCATTTGGAAATTGAGCTTTGATTTGATAATGCACAGCCATAAACTTTAATTTCTGCTTTGTTTTATGTAGAAAAAAAAAACCCTGAAATGTTTCACTTTTAACTAAATTAGGACCTAAATCATGTCAAAGTGATGCAATATTTTGCCTCATTGGACAGCGCTGAAAAATTTTCCTGGAAGGATCATCCTACTAAATTTAATGAAGGAAAACTCCACGAGTGTCTCCAAGTCTCTCTCTGATGTATGTGATTTTTGAATACATTGAACTTTAAGTGAATAATCTCTCTTTTCCACGGACTAATCACTTGATACTTGATGAATCTACTTCTACCTTCTTTAAAATTTCCCTCAGAATATTGAACTGCCCTGCAGACGATTAATGCCGGTATTTGGATTGCCACTTTACCCTGACACACACTAATGCACGGCAAAGAGGAAATGTATAAATCTGACCAAATCGCTGGCGCCCTTCATTTTTCAGTGTAATGGCTGCAGCATTAACAGCTGCTAGTTGCTGTCTTATAGTCATTTATTACCACCCATGTTATCCTAGTCTGCCATTTTACTACCAAAGCTCGATAAATCAGGGTGCAGGAGAGGGGGCCGGGACCCCCGTTCAATCAGGCTGCCTCAGAGGAGAAATATGGAGCAGCAGGAAGTCGGAGCAGCACAAACCAAGACGGATACCAGGTCTGAAATGTAGCATTTAAAAGTCAGTCATAACTTCTCTTTGCCTGCAGGTCAGATAGTTTGCATTACAGCGTGACCTGAGAGGAATCACTGGGCTGATATCCTGCTTACATCACTTCATAGTATTACATGATCTGTCAGGTTAGATGGAGTCACTCTGCTGTCAAAGGATCTTCATTCTGACCTGCCTTTTCACATAGAAACAAAAAAGAGGTTGTTCTTAACTGCAGTCCCGCAGGGTGTTTTTTAAGTGGCTGAAATAGGAGCTATAGCCAATCATCCTCCATCATCATCTGACTGAAGCTGTTTGCCTCTGGCAGTGGACCTGAACTTCTCTGTTTCTCCACTGAATCCAGAGGTGAGCATTAAGCAGCTTCTGGACCAGACTTTCTATCCTGTTTCAGATGTGCAGCCTCGATGCCATCAGTTCTTTAACATCCCAAAAAGTTGAGTTGTTTGGGTTTTGAATCCAGAGTAACAGTGGACTGTAAGTCATACAGCTGCTTCATAATGTTCACTTTAGTGATACAAGCTTGAAGAAGAAATCAGGTTTTGTAGTTGGTCCGGTTTCTTTGTTGGTTTATGTACAAGATAACTCAGAAGATCTAAATGGTTTTGGATCAAATTTTCAGGGAATGTTGATCATGACACAAGAGAGAAGTGATTAGATTTGTTGGGATTCCACATCCACTTTCACATCCTGCACTTCTTTAATGCTTATACTCGGTAGCTGTCACTGAAGACAGAAAAAGACATGCATGATTCAAATTACTGTAACTCCTTGAGTATTCACACAATCGAAAAAATCATAACGGATTCTTAAAGCTGAGAAGTGGAGCTTTCCAGTGATATAAGCCAAAGCCAAAGTTGTGAGGGATCGATATGTGGTTTATCAGTATTTTCTGTGTAAATAATTTCAAAATATTGTATATAATAGCATTAATATCATTCTGGAGTGTTTTCTTGCCATTCCTTTGCCATATTTTTTTTGTTGTAACTACACACTGATTTAAGCATTTACAACATAACATTGACAAACACTAGCCTGAATTGTTTACCATTATTTCTCGTGAAAGAAGGGTGAAAAAATGTACTCAAAGGACATTTCCTGATATATTTATTGACAAAAAATAGACAAAAAAGACTAGGCAGCCTGTTATAATTATAGTATTTAAAGGGTTAAAGGATTGATCAACATCATAAGATGACAAGGCAGTTTTTGACATTTTTGCTAATACCTCAGCAAACAACAAGAAGAGGACGTGTGGAGTTACCTTCAGAACTTAAACTGGATCCAGATGGGAATCATTTAAACTCAACCTGAAACAGAGAAGTCATATTTGTAGTCATGAATGATCAATTCCTTCCTGTTTTACCTGTTGTTTTGTATTGTTGTATGTGTTTGTTTGGTATTGTTCTGTCTGTAATTATGGAGTTTGTTAGTTTTTTTTTTGTTTATTTCCTTTAACAGTATTAATTGTTGTTTTTGTATGTCTTTAAAAGTCCATCTAGGGAAAGCATTGGAAATTAGCTCATTAGCTATAAATGCTTTAGTGTGTTTAAACATTCTCTTGCTTCATACTGTCCCTATACAAATAAACATTAGATAAATAATATCAGTAATAATATATACTTTATTAATCCCTCACAGGGAAATACCATTCTTTACCCTCTGTTTTTAAAAAACATGCTACTCCACATAGGGCTGAAATACACGTGCACATGCACAAACAGGTCCTACGATCATGCACTAATAGAGAGATGTCAGAGTGATGGCTTGCTGCTTCTGAAGAAGCGCTACTGAGCAGTGTCTTACTTAAGGGCACTTCAGCAGTGCCCAGGAGTCATCTGGCACCTCTTCAGCTACCAACCAACTTCCAAACATTGTTCAGTCAGGACTTGAACCAGCCACCCGCCACCCTTTGGTCCACAGCCCAAGTCCTTCTGTACTGATCCACTGCTGCCCCACAGGTTTGTGCTCTCTAAGCACTTCTACTTTAAACTGTCTCTGTGTTTAGGAAGGTATTGTTAAGGTTTTTCACCTCCGTTTCTGCATTTGCAAAGTAGTCAAACACATGAAAGCACATAAATGGGCTGTTTGTTTGCAGCTGTTGTTTTTAAAAGTACTTTAGGGCCTCATTTGCCTTTGTTGGACAGATAACAGAGACAGTGGTTAGTCAGAAAGGGAGCAGGTCTGGGTTTCAAACAAAGCAGCCACAGAGCTCTGGACACGATAACAATCTGCTCGACTGTTTGCTGTACTATAAATTCTGGACATGTCTTCATAGGCTGATTTATTTTCAAATCATTTGCCACTCATGGTCTCACCGTTGTTACAGTTTTCCTTGTGTGCACATATATATGTATTTATGCATTTTAATAGTCGAGTTAGCAGTAGTTTTCACATACCATGTGAAAACTACCGCTAACCATGTTGTCAACAGCTCTGCATTTTTATTATGGTCTACTCGGCTAGCCACAAAGCCAAAAGTCTCATTCATGCTGCCATTTCAACTCATGATATTGTATCATAGTATAAGAAGGAAATGAAGATGAAGAAAATATCACAATACTGACACTCCTGTGATGCTTTGTCTCCACTCTGAGCGTCGTGGAATAAGTTGACCTTCATTAGTTTTGTCTTAGGTATCAGAGGGGCAACATTAGAGAGAGGGAGGCATGTGGACTCGGTAGGAAGCAGGAGCGTTGCAGGTGAGTGTCTCTGCCTTTGTGTGTATGTGGGAGCATGTGCACATCCAAGCCGTGTCGCAGAGTGAATTGACACAGATATTACATCCTCGTGGAATAACTGTGAATGTCTTGAGTTGTAAAGACAATGGAGGTTCCTGCGGTGCTTTCACATAAAGGCATTGTGAAAAGGGCTTATGTCAATGAGCTCTAACCAGTGAGGTACAGATGGAGCCACTTAAATTTTCACCATTTCCCTTGGCAGAGTCTTGGCTGATCCATTACAGGAAAGTGCTCTGCTCTGCCCGCCCTCACGGCTCTAATGAGATCCCCACCATGATGTGATAAACGTAACTCTTGCTACTTATATTTTGCCGGATATTTCAATTAAATTTTGATTACCTTGGAAAATGGCAATTGACAGCAAAAACAAACCAAAATACAAAACCTTATTTTAACCCTCATTGGCTGGAGCTTGGCTGGTAGCTGGCTAGAACATGACTGGCATTTGGCTGGGAGGGGGAAACTGAAGTGGCTGCACCTGTAACAGTTGTATGACATCACACTGGTTGGTCTATTAGGGTTGGGGGAGGGCAATCAGGTGTTTCAGGCAGCTCCTGGTGTTGCCCCAGTGCTGCAGACCTTGTTGTCTTATATGAAATCACTTCACCACATTAAAATACACTAGAAAAGCACACTGACCTCTTTTAAACTTTCAACAAACATTTATATATGTACGTACTGGAGGACTGGTCATTTTTTTAACTAATTTAAACATCAAAGTGAGAAAATGCCATGATTTATATCCTCATATGTCTGATTGATGGATTTCTAGCTGCACTTTTATGCAGATGCATGCACAGAAACATCTATATCTAAGAATACGATCAGTGGGAGCTTGGATAATGCTCTTCCTGTGTATTGTTCTCAACAGAAAGCATTCACCAAAGCCTGCAGTTATGAGACTGGTCCATACATCTCGATTACAAATGCACTGCAAACCGAGCCCAGAACACTTTACATGCTAAAAATCATGATCCCTTTGCACAGAGTCTTCATTTCTATGTAGAATCTGTAAACAGAGATCGGAGCGCTTCTTCTGCCTGGAGACACCGGGGGGTAAATAAATGTTTCGGCCACAGCAGCACAAGCCAATATATCCCTGCTCGGCCCGTTTGCTCCTGTGTGGCGCGGCGGCGGCACACTGCATTTAATTTACTCACGGCTCTACTAAATGTACCGGTGGTGGAGGCGCTCCATTATTCATGAGGAGAGAGAGGAGGGGTGGGGGGGGGACATGATGAATCTACGGCCGCTATTCATGCATCCCCTCCCCAACCCCCCCTTTTTTAGCACTTTCAATTGAATGTTAATGGACAGAGACAAAAGACAAAAAGAGATGTACACTGGAAGTGGGGATAGAGATCTGAGGTTAAAACAACAAGTTAAAGCCCTTCACTGTGTTTATTTGGAGGTGAATCGGAACCTAAAAGAGACTGAGATGGAAAAACCCCCCACAAAAACGAGAATTAATCATCACCAGTTCTTTTCTAGACCATTTTCTTATCTCCATAATTAAGTAATTAACAGTTGTGGGTGTCGCTTCGCCCCTCGCTCAGACAGGAAAATAATAACACAAAATCACTCAACCGTTAGAGGATTTTGGAAAAAGTGTGGTGTGGTAATCAAAGATTAAAGGTAACAAGGGAAGAAACAGATATGGGCTTCACTGGAGCCAGGAGGAAATATTCTCACACACCAACACACACACACACGCTAATCTGTGAGATGAAAAATTACCACAGGCATTTTCACACACTTAACATGCCTGCACATGCGCTTAGGCACAAATTGAGCCGCAGACGCACAGAGCTGACCTGTAAATCAACACCCGACAGGAGGGAATTTATCTCTGCACTTTTCAGTCCGCATGGGAACGCACACAAATACCAGCGAGCAGGAGTGATGTATAGCAGATATTTTAGCCCATGATCATGACGGAGAGAGACGCTGGTGCAGGGGACAAAGAAGAATAGACGTCAAAACCAGGATTTAAATGGATTTAGCAAATAAATCAGTATATATTCACTCTATTGTTATGTTTTTGGTTTGACGGATTACAATACTTAGCATGAGAAACCAACAGTTTGATATTTGAAGGCAGTGACAGCACAAAGGGGGCTGAAGCCATTTTTGTTGGTGTTGTAGAAATATTTTTTAAAGGTGCAGCGGCTTCTTTTATGACAAGATTTAAGGCCGTAGTAACTTTGACCTGGTGCCTCCAAATTTGAATGAGTTTATCCCAGAACAACAACAATTTTTTCAAAAATCCCTAAAACCTTTCCTGAGATGTTGTGTTTGCATTCAAGGCATCAACATGAGGCCCAGTTACCTCAAACTTTTAACTATGTCCTACAAAATCCCATCAGTTTACCTGTCATTTAAACTAAACATTTGTACAAATTTTGAATCAAATTTCTCCAAAGATTCTTGAGGTATATCATTTTTAAACATGGGCAGATCATGGGACCCAAAGACCCTGACCTTTGACCCATTTTCTCCAAAATCTGATAAGTTCATGCATCATGTAGGGTTGATATTTCTTTAAAATTTAACAAAAGTCCCTCAGAGTATTCTTGAGATATCACATTCACAACAAAAGGAGAGAAATAGGATACAAAGACCGTAAACTCCTTATGATTTCTGTACGGCAGGTGATTCTGCAAAGTTTCACAAAAAAAACCTTTGAAATCCCTCCAAATGGATCATGTTCACAGATAACTGAGAGCAAAAGGTTCAAAGACCCTGACCTTTGACCTGTTTTCCCTAAAATCTGTTTGTGAGAACTTTTCAAAAGGACTTTCTATAGATGTACGGATACCAGAAAACATGCAGCAAAAGCATAAAACTGGGAAGATCAAACTCAGACACATGAAGTTTTATTCTATATCTTTATGATCATCCCTCCATTGGGGCTGAATTTGGGTGTTGAGGATAATCTTCCAAACACGTCTGAATGGAGCAATACCTGCAGCTGAGTGCAATAAAAATAGTTCAGATTTTCATGGCCAAGAGGTCAAATACTCTGAATACCATGATGTCAAATGTACAGTTTGACATGTTCCTGTTGCTACAGCTTTATGGAAAATGAAATGTATGTCCACAGTTATTTAGGAAAATTATGGCCATTTCATTTAAAGTTAGGATGCTCTTCCCAAAACATGCATCAACTATTTTTTCTGCTTATTTTTAAAAAGCATCAGCAGGAGGTAAAATATTTTCAGCTTTCCTCAATAAAATGTCTCTTTAAATAAAGTTTGCTGCTGTCTTGATGTCAGATGAAGTATTAAAGAATCACATTTAATTTTCATGAACCTCCTCAGTTTAGTGTCTGTATCGGTTTGGATTTAAGGATTCCTTTTTTAGGCCTCTGATAAAGACCCTGTTCATGGTGATCACTGAATAACTCCTGACTAAAAGAAAGAGCAGGCCACAACAATAAAAAAGTGCATCCTTTAACAATAAAACCAATTCAGGAGCGCAGTGAAATGCTTTATTTCTCAAATGTCTGCTTGAGTTTGGCATCAAAACCTGATAAATCCTGATTATGCCCAATGTGAATTCAAATACTGACGATAGAAATAAACATGTTAACAGCGTGGCGTAAGGCTGCACCCTTCCCGATAATTTAACTTCCAATGGATTTCTGATATCCAAACTTGTTAAACCCTGCCGCCCCACTCTGGCTGGACTTTTATTGTTTCCCAAAGTTGGAGACCATTGGTTAACACAGAGACATTTCACAAAACAAGCCGATTGTTGGTTTACAGCCTCATAAAGTCCCAAACCTGTTAATGAAGAACATCAGAAACCCCTTGATTTTAATTCTAAAGCTACATATTATTGTTTACATCATTTTTTTTAAACGTAAGAAAATCTTTAATTTCTGAAATAAAAACAAGAGGTCCATGGATGCATTGATTTAAAGTACAGTAGAATACATCAGCACTGACTGAACCACAGGCACAAGGGAAAATGACTTATCAGAAGGCGTTTATTTGATGAATAGAGTAAATACATCTGATTCAAAGTAATGTAGCACATGAAATACTTCTTTTAATGCAACAATAAACCAAATTACTTATATTACTCTCTGTATATCTAACCAGATTGACAGTCGCTTTAGGTAGAGAGACTTAAAAGCCAAATTAAATCTCATTTTATGAAACAGACTGGACCACTGTTGGCTTAAATTGTGGTCTCAGGTTTATCATTTCTGTTTGGAGGTAAGTAAGTTCACAGAAACTATCAATATCTCTTTATATCTGTTCTAATAATTGACAGCAGTGAGCATTGACACCTAAAACCCTCAGCTTTTTTAAAACTCTAAATACAAAGTTTTACTTAAAATATTATTAACTCTTTACTGAATCATTGGAGTAATGTTCTTAAGCTTGCCCTGCTGTACACATTTATTGTTTCTAATGTACAGTAAAAATAGACATATTTAAAAAAATTAATTTCCCCTCCAAGGGGAAGGCAGTGGCCTCAGCCTTTTTGTACGATGGCCTGGGTTTGAGTAATATAATGTGGACGTGGACAGGTCTTAATGGGGGATGGGGGTTGGTGGTATTATAGAGCCAACATAGTTTTTTGACTAGTTTTAACCTAGAAGTGGGTTAATTATGAGGCTTTCATTGGCACCATTTATTGGTATATATATCAGCCACCGTCTGTCCCCAGATATATCCCCCCAGGGACAAAGCTCGTAAGGTCCTTTATTGGCACTCATATTTACTAGTGCAACAACATGCAATATTCCCATGTGCAATTACTTTGTAAATGAGTAAATAATTCTTATAGTGTAATTTTTGTAGTTTTATATTTCTAGTCTTTATATTTATAATAATGTACATACTATTTTTTAAACTTAGTCTATTTTTTTTTATTTATCATTGCTGTCCCCTTTGCTACTGTAACACTGCAAATTTCCCTGTGTGGATGAATAAAGGTTTATTCTTTTCTATTCTATTCTGTTCTTGTGCCATGGACCTCTAAAACATGTTTCAAATAACCAGAACTAACCCTTGAAGCAGTACAGATGATGGAAAATGGATGTTAGTTTATCTTGGTGTACCCACACTTATAGGGAAATTGACACATTCATCAACTAGAAAGCACTCAGAGAGTGCAAACCTTCACCAAGGTAGCTCACATATTGGTCTTACATCTATAAGCAATAGTTCTATGATAAAGTTCCCATCATAATATGATTCCTTGACCCTGAAAACCCACACCTAGCACTAAGAATCATGTTGATATCATTATTAGTTAGACACTTATTGAGCAAAAATGATTGTTCACTAATGGTGGTTATCTGGATCACCACCAAAAATCTAATAATTTTTAAGTTGGGCCATTACCAACATCTCCTGAAAATTTTAACAAAATCCGTCCAGCAATTTTTGTGTATTCTTGCTAACAAACAAACAGACAAAGAAACAAACATACAGAGGTTGAGGTAAATAGTTAATTTTTCTTTCCCATGTCTGTTGCCTGGTGGTTTGGGCCCTCTGGTCTGTGGATCACGTGGGTTATTGCCCCAGAATGGTACCGTAGTCCAGTCCCAAAGAGCAAAGATCTGCACAAAAAAATGCTTCACAGCTCAGCTTCTCCTGAATTATGTTTCACAAAGTCCCATTCTTTACTCTTGTCATCAGCTGCATTTCCCTTTCTGTATTCCGGTTCATATCTCTGCTCTCCATTTGCTCTATCTTATCCCGTGTGTCCTCCTGGTCTCTCCATCTGCTTCCCATTAATAAAAGCACGACCTTCACTTTCTCAGCAGCTTCCATAAACAGCGTTTTCTCGGAAAAACCTGCTGGATGCCATCTCTCCATGTACGGCTGTGTGCACCTGATGCAAACTCTCTTTATCGTAATTTATTGGACGTGATCTTATACACGCCCATAAAAGTTAACAAGCTTGCTCTTAAAGCCAGGTTTGGATGTTTATAAGGTTGTGGGAGACGTGGTGTAGCAGAGGGAGGGAGAGAGCAGCTGTTGGAAGAGCGGCTGATGTATCGGTCATCTTTTACTTCAATGAATTCATCTTTTCTTTCATCCGCTAAAGTTGTTTATAATGATTCTCTATTACAGACAGAGTCATTACCCTTTCCCATGGGAGTAAATGCACCGCCACCTTTTAACACACACACACACACACACACACACACACACACACACATCAGAACTTACACACTCGTGGTCTACTCACTCCCGTCATCATCACCAGGAGAACATCCTGCAGATTAAAAAGAGAGAGTGCACATATCTCAAAGAGTCCATGCATCAAGAAGTCTCTGCTGCTGCTGCCGCTGCTCTCTCTTCTTCTGTGGTGTCGTCGTTCTCAGAGCTGTGCGTTCTGTTGCACCGCAGGAGGTCAGCTCTGAGGAACAACACAGGGTAAGTCTGACCAAATATAGGGCACAGCGCTGCAGGAAGTGAAGGAGGTCTTACATATGAGCACTTTAAAAAGAGATAAATGTTAAAAACACTATTGTCTATTGGTATATATAGATGCACACATTAGAGGGTCCCTAGACCAGTGGATTTTAAACTTTTTTGCTCAAATTAAGCCTTAATCTCAAGAAAAGATGTTCATAATAAAACAGAATAGCCATAACCTGGCACACCACATGGACCGTTCAGTACATTTAATTAGTCAGTCTGGACAACAGCCCATAGGGAGAGTTTGTGAACAGGAAGAACTTTTCAAAAGCATAGATGATTGGACTATTGTTCCATCAATTGCTTTCTTTACGGGCCAATGAGATAATGTAGGGGGTGAGTGCTACTGCTGTGGCACAAAATAGAGCAGACTCTCACCAAAACATGTCAGAAGTGAAGTGAAAATATCTTTTCAATCAAGAATTGTGACAAAACTGCTACTGAAGCTGTCATCTCTCTTGTAGCTCCACCTCTTCCTGCTCTAAAGGAAGCTGACTGTGCTGTGCCCCCACAGTCGTTGCAGATTGGAGATTGGCAGCATGGACCTGTCTTATGACAGGGACTGAATCCAGCTGCACTGCAAGGTTAGAATATCCCCTTTAACCCTCTCCAATTCCATGAGATTGCTGGCACCCCTAATCACCAACACTCAAGTTCCTTACTTTTATTTCTGGAACCATACAAAAGATCTTTGTGGGGACGACTGTGTCTGTGTCCAGCCATGATATTATATTAGAGGATCCATTATTCCATCCATTATGTATACCCATATGGGGTTGCAGGGGGCTGGAGTCTATCTTGGCTGACTTTGGGCAAGAGGTGGGTACAAGCTGAACCAGTCACCAGCTGATTGCAAGGCCACTCAGAGAGACTTAAGCTCATTCATACCTAAGGGCAATTTGGAGTAACCAGTCAATCTAATGAGCATGTTTTGGTCTGTGGAAGGAAGTCTAAGGGTGAATCCCAGTTCTACTCCGTAGCCCTTGTCTTACCCCTTACCCCTCGGTTTTGCGTGTTCACGTCTAGTGAAGTGGTGTCCCAATTCTCCGTAGGGCTAAGGGGAAGGGCTAAGACCAAGGGGTACATAGCCCTCAAAATGAAGACAGACCGGGACCTCACTTGAAACGAAGGGGTATGAGAATTTCCCATAATACACCGTGTCCGCCGACACGAGGAAGAGCGGAGACCGAAGAAAGCGCTTAATTATGAGTAATTATTAAATCAACCAGGAAATATGAACCGTGTTTTGAATTGTTGGTCGTATTTTACAGTTTCTCGTTGTAACAAGCTAGCTTTCGCAGCTGTAGCTACGGTTATTGTCGCATCTGCCTACGTCACAGCTAGCTATCAGTTCTGGGTGATGACGTAGCGGGCATCGAGTGGTGTCTCGTTTCTCAGCAGTGTGTCTTCACCCCTTCCCCTTAGCCCTCTGTTTTGAGGGCCAGGGGGAAGGGGTAGGGGAAGGGGTAAGACAAAGGGGAAGGGCTAAGGAGTAGAATCGGGATTCACCCTAAGTGCCCGTAGAGAACCCACGCATGCACAGGGGGAACCTGAAAACTCCACACAGAAGGGCCCCGGGGATTGAACCAGCAACCTTCTAGCTGTGAGGCACGTGCACTACCTGCTCTGCCACCTTGCCTCCCCATTTGTGGATATATAAAGATGAATTCTTAATTTAGTTGTCACATTTTTTTAAAATGAAAAACACTGTAACCTTATCATTAGATTTACATTTGACCTTTAGAGAAAGTGACACCAGTAAAAACATTCTTGTAGCCCAGGTTTTTCAGAAAAAAAACATGTCTATAACATGCTTGTGCTTGAAAGGATTGAGGTTTTGTGTAAATTACCATGAAAATTATATCCAGGTGGACTAAGAGATAGGAGAAAATGGCTTGGAGTTGAAAGGGTTAACATTTGTTGGAACATCGAAGCGCTCCACACAAGTTCATCAATTTCTAATGCCAAATGTAATCAGACAGAAAGCTGTGAAATCTCTGAAATATCCAAAATGTGAAAAAAATAATAATTTAAAACTTGGTAAAATTTCAAAAATTCATCAACACAGATCTAAACTTGACGGGTTACATTTGATAAAATTTGGAGATTTATAAATAGGCTAGAGAATATCAAATAACTTCCCCATCTTCTTGTTCTATAAACTGTGAAAGATGTTCCCTTGAAGGCTTAATAGCAATAGTTTCAGAATTTGCAGCTGCATAAACCTTGAAAATGGATGATTTCAGATCACACAGATATTTTTGTTTACTTCCAGAAACTTGTAAAATATGGTGGCCTGCAGGAGGTCAACAGGTCAACACATTTCATCTAACTTAGATTTCACTTCCAGCAGTGCAGTTGGGGGCGGTCTGTGTGCTGGACTTTGTCATTTCACACTTAAAACAGACAGATAGGACGGTCTTTCTAGCTGCTTCCATGTGGGATAGTTAATCCTCGGTTTGTAATGGGCTCGCCTCGACTCGACAATGAACCCGAGCGTGTCCCTCTGATTCAGAAACCTTGTTCCAATCTGGCTCCAATCAGCTCGTCCACTTTCTGAGGGCACCGCTGATTTTCTCGCCTCAGATGAGTGATCGCAGGGAGACAGCCGGACATGCGCTGCCAAGCCTGGATCGCATGTGCTGAAAAATCACACAATCTCACACTGAAATGACTAAATGTGTGTGTGTGTGTGTGTGTGTGTGTGTTTCCTGTGCGTGCGGTGGCATGGCGAACCAAAATGTTCTGGCCGGCCTCCAGGTTCTTTAATCCTCCATCTGCAGGAGCGCGTGCAGGTTGCAGCGCGGGAAGTCGAGCAGCAGTGCTCTGTGATACTCGGCCGCGTGCGTTTGATGTGGGCAGCTAAAGAAGCCTCTCATTCGCAGGCGAAAAGCCGCCGCGGTGGGAAGAACAACCTGCTGCTTCCATTGAAGTGCGCTTGTCAATGGCGACCTGCCGGATCAAAACAACCACGACGCAAACCCCCGTGGCTTGTGCACCTTTTGTCGTCTCCTTCAAAAGACACATTGTTAGACATTCAAAGGGGACACGGAAGAGGTTATTACTTTGTCAGAGAATATTTCAGAGCCTCAAAAGATGAAAAATGCTCGCCCTCTCTCGGGTGAAAGTGAGAGGAAGAGAGGGTAACCTTGGTGGTTGGCGATGCACTGACCCGGGTCACTTTGTCTGATGTATGATGCAGCATCGCAGAGCACACGGCACATTTATTAGACGCAGCAATGATAAAAAGATAGCCTGGGAAATGGATGATGGTTGAATTGCAGCCCACACATGGAGACGAGGCCGGCTGCTGGCGGTCTCCCGGCGGTAATATCATAAAGCAGGCGAGAGGCGCCGCTGCTCAGGAATACAAATGTTGCCTTTAAGTTGGAAACGTGCGGCCCGAGGAGTGCCACCATATTGAAAGAGGGGGAAGATTTAGCTCTCTGGACGATTAATCTCTGTCATCATCATGGCATTGTGGAGAAGCAATTTAGATGGTAAATACAGTTTGTGATCCATACATCATGTGCTCGGTGTCGTGCTGGGTGGAAGTTTAGGAGCAGGAAAAGATTTATGGTAAATAAATGGTCTTTTATGTCATTGAGATCTTTTATTTTGTGTTCTGGCAGCAGCAAGGAGGTTTTTATAAAAGTGGCTTTGAATTTCTTCAGATGTAGTTAAAGTTTAAGAGTGTCACAGCAGAGAGCAGAAGCAGGAATAAATAGAAAAAGATGGATGATCAAACTCATGACTTGGTAATCTTAGGACTGTTGTTCCCTCGACACAGTCACGAAGCAGCTCTGATGACTAACAGCAGCTTTAGCCCTCAAATTATGGTCCAGCTGGTTGCTAAAAGTGAATGTGATCAGATCACAACAGCTCCATCAGAGACCTGGACCTTTTTGAACTCGACCGAGAACCTTTCGCCTGTGACACTGCAGCAGAGACGTGGACTCGAGTTTGACTCTTGGACTTGAGTCACTCTTAAAGGAAAACTTTACCTATTTTCAGCAAGTTCTACACGGCCATTAGCATGAAGACTGTCTCCCTGCACCCAGCCCAGTCCACTCTGCTGGGTTTTTTCCAGTGTTGCCAGATTTTTCTACTGAAATAAGAAACCAGGTCGATAAAAACAGGCACAAAACAAGCGACCCTCAGCTGTCTTTTTTATAATGTGATATATTACTTTTTTTTTTGTTTTTTTTTTTTGTTAGAGAAATCTGTATAAAGCTTGTTTTGATTTTCATCCACATTACAGTTGAACTTCACAGTGACATACTTTTTCTTATATGTCTCTTAATTTACTTCTTCAACATACTTTTCTTTATACAGAAGTGAAGATACGATAAGATAAGATAAGATAAGATAAGATAAGATAAGATAAGATAAGATAGTCCTTTATTGATCCCCAAAGGGGAAATTCTGGTATTGCAGCAGTACAGGGCAAGTACAGGGATAGTAGCATGCATAAGACATAGATCAAAAGAATAGAAGATATTTACAATTATCAAAATTAACTAACATAGTAATTGTAAATATTAGTATGTTAGTTACTTAGTATGTTAGTTAGAAGGGAGGGACTACTGTTATTTATAACTCTGATATCACTAAACAGTTTGTCTCACATTGATTTTTGTAACCAAACAGACATCGTCAGGCTTTTATCTAACATTTATGTTGATCCTCTACAGCTTTATTATGGTGAAGACAGTAACAGCTACATTAGAAATAAATTTAATTCTTTTTTGGTGGAAACATCATTTTTGCTGATTTTTACAGTAAAATTTACATTTGTGTTTAGAGTGGGACAAAATAGTTTGTGTAACTTCTGAATTGAGTTTGTATTGGTAGTAGAGTGAGCATCAGATCCTTCCACAACAAGCCCAAATGATAAACTGCACTTTTGGAACAAGCAAAAAAAAAAAAAAATGCAACCTGCAACTGCCCATATTTACAAGCAACTTTTCAAAAAAAGAAGCCCAAAATTGCTTATAATAAGCAGACCTGGCAGCTATGTTTTTTGTTGGCCTTTCACGTTGAAACGTGTCCCCTGCTAAACAATTGTTTACTCATTTTTCTCTGCTGCCATTTAATGTTTTTCCAGCGGTTTTTGAGCACATTAAAGTGAATAAAAACAATAATTAATGAAAAACAATAACAATTAACAAAATATGCTCTGATTAACATATTAACAGTTTAAGATTTTGTTGTTCTTGTTTTTTTATCTTGCATCCACTTTTTCTGAGCCTTTAAAAATAAGATCAGTCCCTGTCACCCATCCTGCAGCCATCCACAGGGGACATTTCAGATAACTTGGCTGCTTTGTTTTGGGGTTGTCGTGTTTTCCATTGCTCAAATTTACTTGTTTACATGGTTGAGTGCACTTATATATTTGTTGCATACTTGTTTACATGGTTGAGTTTTGGCTAATAATGGCTAATAGGTGTATTTCTTATGGATCATGAAGTCAGAATTGTTTTAGGTGTTGACTTTATAGTTGCAGGTATTAAACAGCAAAGCCATCCTTAAAACCACAACAAATCTGTACCCCACACATTCCTAATTTCATCATACTTAATAGGCCAGATGGAAAGCTTTAGGAGGCCTGATGTGGCCCCTGGGCCGCCTGTTGATGATCACTGCTCTATAGTTCCAAGTTCAACTTAGCTTTGACATATAATGAAATAGCACCGAACTGTTTTTGTAAACTCTCACACAGTTTAGATGCAATCTTTGAGGGAGTGACGTTGTATGCAAAGAAATTTCTATCTCTGCTTCGGCTGGGGTAGGGGGCTGAATTCAGGCAGATCGGCTCAAGTTTTTAATCCCATGGGTGTTTCATTCACATGGATGAAGCATTCCAGGTGCCCAAAAACGCACACTTTTACAAACAGGTCCCAGAGTGGATGAATCTGAAAATGATGGCCGAGCATTTCTGTGTGGATAAGGCATATGGATGGCTTCAGAAACAATGACTTCACAGGCCCATCTCTCACTTAAAACGTGTGTGAACCAAGACAACAGAAACTGAATACATTGTCACGTTCATGCTGCAGAAGCTCCTGAGCTTGTTTTGGCTTTAACAGGAAAATGTTCTGCTCCTTTACGACCACTGTGAGCAACAAGAGAAAACGGAGAACAACACACGCCAGAGTTGGTTGACATTGAATATGCTCCATGTCTTCTTCTCTGGTTTAAGTGTGTGTCCGCAGCAGTTACAGCACCACTCACAGCACCACTCACAGGCCTGGCATGTGCACTACAATGTTAGCACATTTACTCAAATGATGCCGTCTTTTCTGAAAACATTTTCATCCCCATGTGGACAGGGCCGAGGTGTGTGGATGCATCATTTACAGGACAGATGGAGGCCTGTATCACAGCATTTCCACCTCTGCTCAAGTTGATAAAGTTTCTTTTTTTTCATTATTTGTTTGAAGAGTTGGACAAACTTTTGCAGTCGAAGTTTTACCCTAGCCCGCTGTGATATTTCCTCTCCCCTCCAGAGCGGCTGTGTTTGTATAAATAAATGTCAAACTGTAAGTACACGATCCACGTCAGACCTACAACATATCTTCTGTCATCAGAACCACCTCCACAGAGCCAAAAAGGGAGGATTTTTCTCAGGGCTGCTGTACCCCTCTCTGCTTTTTATCACTCCTGACTTTTAATGAGCAGAATGTTTTTGGAGGCCGCCCAAAAACTGAAGCTGCTCCATGGCGAACCTATAGAACTGGATTATCTGTCCAGAGGCTGATGAAAACTGTGGGAAATTACCCAGCAGCCCCAGCACTCCCCTGACTGTAACATCGGAGATCTACAGCCTTAATATCTCTGTTTGAAACCATAAAGTCTGCCTCTTTACAAGTCCCTGAAAGACGCGGGCCGTGCCAGCTGCAGCCCACTGGCCCGCTGACAGAGGCGTCCTGATAGCGAGCGCATGTTTCATATTCGGCAGTCAATGGGGTGGGTAGTGAATTATGCTACAGTCTGGCAGCAAAGCATACAGATTGTCCCCTTCGTGTGCATAACAAATGCAGAACAATTTAGCATATGTTATTCATATGACATGTGGAGCTAATGGAAAAAATATAAAACCCTGCGTCACACTGAGGGATGAGATTTTAAATTGTCTTCTGCACATGAATGCCTCCCAGGGCGACCGTCGGACTGAAGGCGCCGCTTTATGGTAAACAGAAGACGTGGAGGGTTTCCGCAGCAACCAGATCAGACAAATAAAAAAAAATACAAGATGTAGAAATCAAACCCCCGTGTGTTGTTTTCCTCCTCCGTGCGTCTGCGTGTCTGCCGCAGACGCCCAGGGAGGGTGATGTCATCATCAGACGCTCCGTGCATTGACCCGAGCGCAGACTGGAGGGAGCGCCACCTCGGATAATTGACAGAAGGGGCGGCTTTGAAATGCTGATTAAGCACAACCTGCCCCCCTCCCCTGACAAGAGCATTAGAGAAGGAGGGAGGCTTTTGACACTCCTTCAAGGGATGCCGTTACAGTATCATCATGCATCAGAATTCAAGGCCGTTTCTCCAGAGATGTTAAAAAAAGACTTGGGGGGGGGGGGGGGGGGGGGGGGTTGCATTCATTTGCGAGGGCGTCGACACTTCATTAAAACCTCCTCTTTGGTTAATAATTTCCTGCATGTGAATTCTGTCACATCGTCCCTGCTCTCCTCGCTATCTGCACCTCGTTCACGCCGTGTTACCCCCTAGATTAGCATCACATTCAGAATTAAAAATTTAAAGGCTCATTAATCTTTAAATCACCCTTAACATGCTGGATTATGTTAACATGGCTTGTATCATTTACACATTTTTGCAAAGTGCTCGCTACATCATCCCAGCACTAGCACTTGGACATCAATTTAAGAGGAGGCTTCCAGGAGTGTGGTTATGTTCTAATTAAGTGGCAGGAACTGTGATGTTTTAATGGAGGATGTGATCTAAGCTCAGTTTTTTTATTCACCGACAAACAGAAACCAAAGGTCTCCTCTATGCTGATGATGTGGTGTTGTTATCTCCAACCAAAGAAGGTCCACAGCACTTCAGCCTGACCGAGGTCCTGGATGTAAAACCAGAGAAAAACCAGGATTACCAGGAAATTTCGGAAAGCTCCTTGGATAAAAAACAACCTGATGTTTTATTGGACGCCTTTAATTTAAAACACCCATATCAGATCAATCAAAATCAAATCAGGACTTTGACAAATTGGACAAAACAATATCTGAATCTTTTCACATCAAGTGCTAAAACCCTAACCTTGTTGTGCAGCTGAATCTGCCTGATTCAGTGTCTGTAATCAGGCTGATCCATCTGCAACAATTGCCCAAAGTGGCACAGCCCAATCAGCGTCCTTTAGAGCAGAAAAAGGTGGAGCTATGAGCAGGAAGTGACTGAATGTACAGAGATTAGCATAGATGCTAACAGCTTCAGGAGTTTTATCAGATCTTGACCACATCCCTGAAAGCATTTCTTGATAGAAAGGATACTTTTGCTCCACTTTCCACATCTTTTGTCAAGAGTTTGATTTACAAAGTGGCTTATGTTTAGTCTGCTGCCAACTACATTATCTGATTGGCCTGTAATGAATGTGACTGATGGAACAATCATCCAATCACCTGCTTGGTATGCTTTTGAAAAGTTCTGCCTCCCAAATACTTCCTATGTGCTGTCCTATCACTGTCTCCTCATACTCAAAATACAACAAAGACCAATTACATTTTTACAGATTTACACAACACTGAAAAACCATTGACACCCCATCACATTACCCTGACCTGCTGAGAGCTAAGGTCAGAAAAAGTCCAGTTAACTTGACGGGCCAAAGCAGTGGTTCTCAAATGGTGCTGCTGCACCCTGGTGTGCCTTTGGATTCTTATATTAACGATGCAATAACTAATAATTAAAGATGCATTCATTTTCATATGAGGCTCCAAGTTCTCACAAAATATTTTTTAAAAACCTCCAGGATGACTGCTGCCATTAAAAACTATCAAATGCCCAGTTTATCATGTGTCAGTGAAGTTATGAAATTCATGACAGTTGCAATGACCTCTTATGTAATATAAAAATATATTTTTATCCTTAATGCAACATTTAGTATGACTTTATTATTGATTTATTTATCAGCATTAGTGGATATATATTAACATTTATAGACTGAGTAGATACCCTGACACATGTTGAAGAGATTTTGGCTTGTTTCTCGGTGGGCTGTGGGTAAAAGTAGTTTTGAAAACAACTAGTCCAAAGGCTTCACCCGAACCAGCCTGAAGGGGACCAGGTGTTATGATATGGTTAGTTTGGTTTTATTTTGTATGGTTTTTCTTGAATTTCCCTGTTTAGACCTCTTGTTCCCCTTGTCTCATGTTTCCTGTTTTGTTTTGCATTATGTTCCTTTTGTTTAGACCTCTTGTGTTTTCTGTTGTACTGTCTGGATCCTGTTCCTGGTCTAAGGTAAGTTACCCATTTTGTGTTCATGTTTGTCTTGCTGTGTGTTTCCTGTTTTATTTTGAAATCCCTGTATTCCTTGTGGTGTTTCCTGCCCTCCCCTCTGTGTGCCTCTGATTGTGATTCCCTCCACCTGTGTGATTGTCTCACCTGTGCTTGATGTATTTAATCAATCAATCAATCAATCAATCAATCTTTATTTGTATAGCGCCAATTCATAACAAGTGTTATCTCAAGACACTTTACAATAGAGCACAAAGCTCTTCATATTATGGATACACATATATGCATAGATACATATATACATATAAAAATACACATATACATATATATACAAATATATACATCCAACACCCAACATGAATCCATATAGCCAATCATGAATCCCTCCATCATGGCGGCAAGAAAAAACCTTCTGTTAAGCAGCAGGAAATCTTGAATGTGGACCCCAGTCTCATGATGAACAGCAAATCCACACGATGCTGTGTTGGGTGTGTGGGCAAAGGGAGGGAGGTAAGTGGAGACAAGCGGACTAAAGTAAGAACTAAAGCTAGTGACAGATCAATGGACCAATCATAGACCTGTCGTCGTCAAATTTGTTTCTGCTGCAAACAAATTTATTAGAGGAGGGTCTGGGGTCATTCATCTTCCCTGTGTCACTCTCATGCTTCCAGTGTTCTCGAGTGTTCTCCGGTGTGTTTATAGTTTGTCTTTTTTCTGTTTGACCATTTTTTGGAGATTTTGATTTTTTATTTTGAGCTTAGTTTCTAGTGATTTTCTTTCTTTGTTTGAGCCTGCTTTTCTTTGATATTTTGTTAGAGATTGTTGTTTGTTTATGGACATTTTTGTTAGAGTTTACTTTGGACTTTTGATCCCCCTTTAAGTTTAAGATAAAGCCTTTTTGTGTTAACTGCTTTTGGGTCCTTCACCTGGTTTTTTGTTGGTATTTGGGGTTTCAAACCTTGACACCAGGACCACAGTAACCACCCACTACAACCAAATCAGACTCAGGACCCGAACACCCCATATGATAGACCGAATCAAAACATCAGTCTACAAAAAGAAATGTATTCAAATACGGTGAAAAAGCAACTCAAGAACAAAGCAAGGTAAAATGTCATTTGGCTCAGTACAGGGAATACAAATTGATGGATTAACTGAGCTCTGTAAAAGATTCTTCACTGAGAAAAGTCCTGACAAGGTCCAGAACTTGGATTACTGTAATTTATCAAATGTAATACGCACTAAATTATAACACGCACCCCATTTTTCATGCTTTTTTCCAGAAAAAACGCTGTGCTCAAATATAACACGCACCCAAATTTTGCCCAAACCTACTCTCTCAAACACCCAAAAGCTTTTGATGTTGGTCCGTTTTTCATTTTCTCTGCTTTCTTTTTCCTCCAACCATGAATCTTAGCTTCACTCACACCAAATTTCCTACCAACTTCTCTGTTGCCCACTGCCTCAGCCACTGCAGTCACCTTTCTTTTGAATGCTGCTGGGTAACTGACTCTTTTGCCGACACTGTCAATGGTATTTTACTGTTGTACAATTATTCTCTCCCAGACGACACCTGCTGACGATCTTACGGTTCATGAAGCAATGACTTCACGTCGTATCATATTTCACACATCCCAGCATGCTCAGTCGTAGTGTGCAGACCAATCAGAGAGCAGCTATCAACATGGCGATGTCTTCGACCAATCAGAGCGCAGCTGTTTTGGTCCCCTCGCATACAAGATGGCAGCACCCAGTGTGTTTACACGTGAGCGGTACCATAACACAGAGAATTACACGATCATTACACAAAGGTAAACTAATTAAGACCCAGTTTTATAAGAATTAAAAAAGTTCGGCGGTAATGTTTCGCTGAGAAAGACAATATTTCAGCTATTTGTATCAGATGTGCTGTAACCGCGATGTTGGCAAGACAAAATATTTTACATATTTTGCTTGTGCTCGTGTACAATACGCACCTGAAAATTAGACCTTATTAAGAGCAAAAAAATGTGCGTTATATATGAGAAATTAGGGTAGCTATAGAGTCGGGTTGTCACAAGAAAAGCTGGCTCCCAGAGAAGGTCAGACTCTGTCCTCTGCCCTGTGACACCCAACAGTTAGAGACAGAGCTCCACACCCTCACCTCCTTTTTTCATATTTATGCAATTATAAACCTTTTTATCTTTAGTTACTCTTTATCAGAAATCTACTTTCTAAGTTATAATCGTTTTTAATGAAATGCTTTGGCAAAGTGCCCCACAGCATTCATGCCAGTAAAGCTCTTTGAGTTGAATTAATGTCCCGATATTTAACGCAGGGCACAAATTGAACTTCAGGGACTTTAGATTCCAACATTTTCTCCTCTTCCTCAATAACCACGACAAGGTCAATGATGCAGAGGTCATTTGTCTGCCCCCTCACCTGATGAGAAATATTGACCAGGAGGCCGTGAAGAAGCACAGAGGAACTTTTTTCGCTCTGGCCATACAGTGGGCTCGGATTAGAAGAGATGACGCAGAGGAGAGAGCTATCACTCAGGATGAAGGATGGAGAGCAGCCGAGGGGTTACAGCGGGGGCCGTCTGCTCGAAAACCCTTTCTTTACGGGTAGATGGTCAATAGCAACAGACTGGAAACGCAGAGGTCGAGTTCTGCAGCACAAAAGCGATGGCTCGCCCCCGTCTCGTCTCAAATTTGTCCCCTGGGAGCGAGGAGACCTTCTAACATAACTCAGCCCTTTGGCCTCTTGACCCCGACGCGGCCTTTTCCCGCCGTGATGGATGGCTTTCTGCAGAGCGTCCTGATTTATAGAGAGCTACAAATATTTGCTTTTTTTCATCAGAGCCTCATTTTCTGGCTGTGTGCTCCAACATGTTCATCTTCTCTTATTAATTAGCCTGAAAAGAAGGAGAATCCAGCAGCTGTGTGAGATTGATTTGAACACCATGACAGAAGCGCTCCCTCTCTCTGACGTCTCTGCTCCGAGTAATTTTTCACTTTTTTAATATCCATGTGTCAGAATGTGTGTTTAATGGCCTCCCGGCGGCTATAGGCTAAAATATATTGTGTCTTTAGTGCTGTACTCTGAGTGTTAAGGGGAACTCCCATGGTGAGGTAACCCTCCCATCAGGGACTCAGCCTCTCTGAGGTACAGTTTAGGAGGGGCTCCTACGAGTTTGTATGCACATCCTGAACTCATTAATGTCTCCATCAGATCCTTGATAGAGCTCAAGCCTGTGCACACGGCTGACCAGAGCTGAGGGGCAAAGAAAGGATTTTTGACTATGAAAGGGGTAAATCTTGTGACTGTAAACCAAGACTCTTAGAGAAACTGTGTTTTTAGATACAAATGAAAGATGCAAACACATAACAAGCACCCAAAAAATTAACCCACCAACTGTAATGAAGCTTAATACTCTATGATAAAAGTTCCAAATGAAATTACATCAGTAAAAGGTTCTTATTTGTGATCATAGACAGGCTCTGAAGCTACACACCAACAGCGATGCACAGAAACGGCACAAATTTCTGAATATTTTAAAGGGGATTTATATCCACGTGCCTCTCTGTTCATATTAATAGCAATGCATATTTGCATATATATTGTGCACATTCTGATAAATATTGCACAGTGGAAGTCAAAACAGACTTATCATCAAGTGACAATAACCTCAGGCTGATTTTAATTAAACAGAAACTAAATGAGTCCATCTGATTCTGCAAAGGAGACGAGAACTTGGTGAGTTCCTTCCTGCACCACAGCAGCTTCAGGACCAACGGTTAACACTATCCACATCCATACATTATCTTTAATGTGAATTTGAGTTTTATTTAGGATAGCCCCTTGAGATGCAGCATCTCCTTTTCGAGGGGGTCCCAACACAGATACAAAAAATAACACAAAACATACATAACAATAATACACAGCAAACACAAAACACACTGCTCTACCACTGCCACAACCCCACACCCCACCCACCCCATCACCAGCTCACAAAATAGTGCTCACACACATGCACACAACCCCATTGCAATACTATACAATCATCAGTAGCAACAGAATGCCACAGCAATTTTGAATAAAGTAATAAAACAAATAAAAAACAAAAACAATATCAAAAACATTAACAGCTTGTTTGTCGTATTTCTTTATGGATTTTAGGGACTGTGAAAAATGGGTTGGTCATATGTCTAACAGGATATTGAGAAGTATATGGGACCAGGAGCTGTTTAAGTATGGTGAAACATGTAAATGGATACATCTAACAAGAAATTCATTAACACTGACATTTTGATGACTATCACACCGACAAGAATTCTGCCATGTTGACTGACAGTGACTTACGTGCCAACGAGTGCTCCCATTGGCCAGTTGTGGACTTACCGAACGCAAAACTAGAAAAATTGGCTGCATCCTTAAAAGTTAACAGCCACTGTTTTGTCACCAGTGTGTAAGTTTACACTGACCGTCAATAGATTAAAAAAAACAATGTGCAATTTATTCACATGCAAAAAAATCACACCTGGTTTGTACAGATCTTAAAGCTAGATTTTCCAATCTTTTCTATCAGATAACGGCTCATATTTTAGCACATTTAAGGCTGAGGCAGTATCTTATTCCTCCAAGCAGCTGGAGGTCACATAGAATCTACTATAGATTGACATATGTAAAGTTAAGGCTCATACGACATTCACAACAACATACATAACCATTCAAGGAAATTTACACACATTTTTGCAGCTAGATTCCACTAAGACATGCAGAAATAACAGCTTCAAAAAATGCAAAACCCACATTCCCTAGGTTTAGGGTCTGCATGAAAATAATCCACTAAAAGCAGTATAATTCTTTGTTATATTTAAAAAAGAGGACTGCATTCAGATACTGTTATGGTGGTAATCACTCAGGTCCACTATAGTTACAAAGAATGGAGTGGAGTACGTGTCAGGACAGTTGCAGGTGACTGAGTTTGTTTATGAACCTTTTACTTTCATGTTTACCACAAAATGTGAGAGGAAAACCTGAAATCATGACAGCCTCAGTATTGATCCACTTTGTTATGTGTATATTACCCCGCCCAAAATGCTCACTGTAAGGGCCATTGAATCTCCGACACCAGAGGTCACTGTAAGGTCACTCTGTCCAGTGAGTGACCTTCATGTTTTAAGTACATTTCACTGCAAAAACTAAAATCAAAGGAAGCTTATTTGCTTATTTGTCCAATTTTACAGTCTAAAAATGTCGCTTGACTTACTATCAAGCGAAATTGCCTGATATGTCATGTTAAACCCTTTATTTTAATGTATGAAATTTAAAAAAAAGCCTGAAAAGGTGTAAAAAGTAAAAATATCTGCCAATGAGACAGACAATTTTTATTAGTCTTAGAAACAGATGATCGCTGAATTTAAAACCTTCAAGGAGTAACATTTTTGCTGAATATTTTTTGATCCATATAAGCGATTTAATGCCTTATTTTTACTTTTTATTCCATGTAATAAGATCTCTGGATAATTCTGACTTGAAATTAGACAAATACACTTCCTAAGATCAGGGTTTTTGTCTCATTCTGGTGAACTTCAGCAGTTCAGGTTTGTCAATGTGATCTTCATAGGTATTGTTGGGGGGTACTTGGTTTCCTTCATGGTTAATCCTCCTAAATAGGTGTCCCAACACAGGATATCTCACTTAAAAGTTTGACAGTTAAGAGCCATTAACAGCCATCAATCTTCACTTCCTGTATGAGTTGTCAAATTGTGTATGTAAAAGCTTCATGTCTCAAATCATCCTCAGAATCTGACCCATCAGAGCGACCTCTAAGTGCTGGGGTTTACTGGAAAAAAGGTGCCAGACAGGCACCTGGTGAAAATTCTGCTAAAACGTGCTTAAAGATGCAGAAATAAAAACACACTCACAGACTCACTCTCATCACCAGTCGTGTGTACTTTACATCAATAACTGGCTTTTTTATTCTAATCCTCAGACATTCATCCTCAGAATGAAAAGTAGTTTCATATGAAAGCTCAAAAAGGAAGTTCTGCTCAGCAGTATGACTACAGGACTCGAGTATCGCTGAGTGCAGTGAGGAGACATTAAACATCTAAGGCGTTGCATTCTCATTTTCATTGCCCTGGCAACATCACACTTCCTGTTTACTGGTTCGTGTTTTTGTTGCATAGCAATGCTGGTCAGATATAGATCAAAATGTGGCCTTTTAGATAAAACCGAACCAGAAATGTTAGTGTGATGATAAAGGAACAGAAACATACAGAACACAAAGCACAAGACATTAACACAAAAGGGATAAACACACAAGAAGCACAAATTAAATCAAACAAACAAACAACATGATAAAACCAGGACCATGCAAACCTGAGAGGGGAGAGCATCAGCACTTCTCATGACCCTCAGGAGAACCGAAAACCCAAAAAGCGTGAACAGTCCAGGTCCCAGGCACCCAACATGGTCAACAAATGGGAAAGTACCACCTGATGCGATCTATTTCAGAACTTCAGGTCTCAGTTGGTCCTCTTTAGGGCTTATAAGGTGAACATAAATCAGATTTAATTTTTCATTAAAGTGTCCAACTCTCTTTATCATCATCAAACTGACTGTATTCAAAACTTCAGGAAGAAACTAAGAAGACAGTGGACTGCATCTGCGCAGATGGCACTAGGGATGGGGGATACGTCCCACTCTGATTTATAGTGACACTGATCTGTCCCCCCCAGTTTCCTAGTATAAGGGGACAAACATTGCTGGTAATAACTGGGCTTTTTTTGGCGGCGCTTTGAGAGGCCGGCGTTTGTGTGTTTTGACTACTGGTGCATTCCAGTTGTACACAAATGTTGGAATTTGCGAGCTCCAAGTGAGAATTTCAATCAGAAACCCAAGTGAAGTCGGATCTCCAACTTGGAAAGTTGGATTAATCTCACCAACCTGACATAGAATTCATGCTATCTGCTACTTACGTAAACAGTAGTTACATAATTTGTCGTTCGTCAGTCGGGCTGGGAAGCACTGGGAGTACTCAACTTTGGGGTTATGTTGATCAGAGCTCAAAGTTACGACTTCCATTGAACACACCATAAGGCAAACATAAGGCACTATTCATTGTTGTTTATCCATGATTTCAAATAAAAGTTCTCCAATGGCTTTTTAGTGCAAACCATTGGCCCATAAGCTATTAAAAAAGTAACTACTTCAGTGCTAGTTAAAGCCCAAACTACACAAAAATAACTTATTGAGTTGAAATCATTTACTGACAGCTTGGTCCCCCAAATCAAAAATCCCATCTGTACCCCTAGCAGACTGAAGTCACTCAGCCAATTGACAAAGTCAGTCACCCACTCCTTGGATCCCAAGCCCCCCCATCCCCCTACTCACAAAAAGGACCAGTTTTTGAGCCCTGACAATACAAGAACCCAGCAACATAAAGTCGATATCTTATTTTAAAGGTTTCATCTTTCGTCCACTCTGACATGAGGATGAACTGATGTTGAGGTTTGGGGTCAAGTTATTTGGGCCTCATATTCATCCAGTACTTGCTAAGAAAATAGTTCACCTGGTTTTCTGCACTTGATGGAATTTCTGCAAACTTTGCACGAATGATCACTCTGACTCAAGGGTGAGCTGGATATTCATTCATTCATTTTCTACACCGCTTATCCCTTTTGGGGTCATGGGGGTGCTGTAGCCTACCCCAGCTGACATTGGGCGAGAGGCAGGGTACACCCTGAACCAGTCACCAGCCAATTGCAGGGCCACATAGACAGACGGACAACCACTCATACCTAAGGGCAATTTGGAGTCAGTAATTAACTTAACGAGCATGTTTTTGGTATATGGGAGGAAGCCGGAGTGCCTGGAGAGAACCCACGCATTCACAGGAGGAACATGCAAACTTCACACAGAAAGGCCCTGACCCACACGGGGCTCGAACCGGTGACCTTCTTCCTGTGAGGCACGTGTGGGTGAGCTGAATATATTTATGATAAAAGGTCAGCAGAACAGTTTACTGAATATGAGCTTATTAAAATCAGTCCATCATGCAGGACGACGACTAAAGTCCCTTCAACCCTCAAAGCTGTTGCACGATCCACAGCAAGGATTTTAAAGATGTGGCGTCTCCATCGTCATGTTTCTCTGCCACCCTTTTGATGCTCCGCGTTTCTTCTTGTGCTCCTCTTTGTGTCCTTCTTGTCAACCAGCCGCCTGTCTGCAAAAGCTGCTCTGTAAAGAAGTTCAAAAACACTCACACGGTGAAGGCTGCCAGGCCGTGGATAAAATGAAAATGTGGAGGCAGAAAACGGACAGGCTCTACAGCGCTAACAGCGTTAGCTTGGCTTCTTTTGCATGCTGTTTCATCTGCAGCCCGAGCTCTTTAACTGCTTCAAATCCTGTCAGCTTCACCTGCATTCACAGGTAACCCATCAGCCGTAGGAGTGGAAAATTACACACAGCGTATATATGGGGCGAAGGGGGCCAGTGTGTTACATAACCAGCTGACAGGTTAGAACAGTGCACGCAGCTCCCTGCAGATAAGTGACCCAGAAATATCTGCTGCAGGTTGGTGTCACATTCTACTGTTTCACAATATCTGACTGCTTACACACAGGCTGCTCTGCATGGAGTCTGACAGGAATGAGAAACATGTGAATGAAGGTACCGAGACTTCTGATCTTTGGGCAGCACATCATTCTCCAGAGTTTTTCAGGAGTGAGCCAAGACCTCCAAAGTTCACATCAGTTCACTTCTTCCCTCTTTTCTGTTCCTCAGTCCTTGGCTCCATCCACCAGGGCTGACAGATTTATCGTTTTCATGTGATTACCAAAGCTGACTGACCCAGGATCTGTTGTGTCAACTTTTTTACACATACTATTTTACAAATTTGCATTTAAGACTGGCTCGCAAATGAACTGTTTAACCACAACTGCAAATCGGCTCTCATTGTTCACTTAAAAGAGCCGTTCAAAAGAGTCGACTCGTTCGTGAACGTCACATCTCCACCGTGGAAGTGCTGGTAAGCAGGTCAACAACACCTCTGTTTTGTAGTAGAAGTTGGAGTATCCCTTAAATAATTAAAACAGATTATTTATCATCAATATTAGATGATGAATAATGTGTTATGTGCTTTTGATCATTGATTTCTTTACTGTTGTCTATACTGTAAACATAGTTAATATTACACTGAAGCTTGATTTGAAGAAAATCGTGAATCGAATTGAAAGCCCAATATCTGCCAGAAAAATCGCAATTAGATCTTTTCCTAAAGTCTTTCAGCCCTACCATCTACATACCAACCATAACGCACAAATACACTCAACCACTTCAGCTACTCGTTAATGCAAGTGGTTAATTGGCCAATCACAATGCAGCAACTCAGTGCATTTAAGCTTGTAGACACAGTCAAGAGGACACTTCAAACCAAGCATCAGAATGGTGAAGACTGATGAATTAAGTGACCTTGACTGTGGCATGGTTTTTGGCTGGTTTACTTGGATTTTCATGCAAAACCATCTCTAGGGTTTACAGAGAATGGTCCAAAATAGACACAATACCCAGTGAGCGGCAGTTCAGTGAAAGGACTTGTTCGCGGCCAGAGTGGTTAGACATGATAGAAGAGAAGCAGTGACTCAAACAAATACACATGGTGTGCAGAAGACCGTTTCTGATCGCACATGTCAAATCTTAAAGCAAATGGGCTACAGCAGCATATGACCTCACCTTGTGCCACTCCTGTCTGCTGAAAACACGATATTGAGGCTGTGATTTGCAAATTTGACAAAATTGGACAATGGAGGATTGTATGTAAATGTTGCCTGGTCTGCTGTAAATCAACTTGTGGTGGTGTAATGGTGTGGTGATTATAGTCTTGGCACAGTTTGGGCTCCTTGGTACCACCAGAGCATGGTTTAAATCCCACAGCCTACCTGAGGATTGTTGCTCAGATCATCTCAAACTTGATTCTTGAACAGGTCGTTGAGTTCACTGTACTCCAGTGGCATCCACAGTCCCCAGATATCAATCCAATACAGCATTTTTGGGATTTGGTGACATCACAATATGTTGTTACAACGATCACCGAAGTCTGTTGTCTGAATGTTTAAAATCCATCTAGTATCAGTCAGGGGCTGTTGGTCCACCAGCACAGTGCTTCTCTCTGCTTTAGATCAATCAATCAATCAATCAATCAATCAATCAATCAATCTTTATTTGTATAGCGCCAATTCATAACAAGTGTTATCTCAAGACACTTTACAATAGAGCACAAAGCTCTTCATATTATGGATACACATATATGCATAGATACATATATACATATAAAAATACACATATACATATATATACAAATATATACATCCAACACCCAACATGAATCCATATAGCCAATCATGAATCCCTCCATCATGGCGGCAAGAAAAAACCTTCTGTTAAGCAGCAGGAAATCTTGAATGTGGACCCCAGTCTCATGATGAACAGCAAATCCACACGATGCTGTGTTGGGTGTGTGGGCAAAGGGAGGGAGGTAAGTGGAGACAAGCGGACTAAAGTAAGAACTAAAGCTAGTGACAGATCAATGGACCAATCATAGACCTGTCGTCGTCAAATTTGTTTCTGCTGCAAACAAATTTATTAGAGGAGGGTCCTCATGTCTGTGTGGTTGTGGTGAAAATTTTATAGAAGTATAATCAATAAAAGTCTTACTGGAAGTAAGAATTTATGGTAGTGATGAACTCATGGGTGCCCAGACCACAAGTGCATCCCTACCATATTTGTCTCCGTTAAGTATAAATGTATTAATGGTAGACCTCTTGAGATGTGACACCTCATTCTCAGGAGGGATCTCATGTCCATGTGGAGCTAGAGATAGTTACTATAGATGTATCAACCATGGATAGAAAGATCATGTTAATATCAACATTAACAGCTATAATGATTATGAACTGGAGTGAGATGGCCAAATATGTGTTATGTCTGTAATTGTAGTTATTGAGGCTTCGTGACTCCACAGCAGCAGGCAGTCTCCACCAAGGATCCCAGGCAACCTAAAAGACAAGAGCCAGAGACGAGTACAGGAGCAAACAGAAAGGGGCAGAGGCAGATATGGAGAGAGAGTGTGAGAGAGAGAGGGATAGAGCCCAATGTGCCAGATCCCCCCGGCAGTCTAAGCCTATTGCATCTTAACTATATGTCTAAACTATGGACTATGAGCTGGTCCCTAACTGAAAGCTTTATCAAAGAGGAATGTTTTAAGTCTAGCCTTAAAGGTAGAGAGGGTGTCTGCCTCCCGAACCGTGGTCGGTAAATGGTTCCAGAGAAGAGGAGCCTGATAACTGAAGGCTCTACCTCCCATACTACTTCTAGAGACTGATGGAACCACGAGCAGGCCAGCATTTTGGGAGCGTAATGTTCTAGAGGGGTTGTACGGCACTACAAGCTCTTTGAGGTAAACTGGTGCCTGTCCACTGAGAGCTTTATAGGTGAGAAGAAGAATCTTGAATTCTATTCTATATTTAATGGGAAGCCAGTGCAGAGAGGCTAATACAGGAGTAATGTGGTCTCTTCTCCTAGTTCTAGTCAGCACACGTGCTGCAGCATTTTGGACCAGCTGAAGCGTCTTAAGCGACTTACTGGGACAGCCTGAAAGAAGAGAATTACAGTAGTCCAGTCTAGAGGAAACAAAAGCATGGACTAGCTTTTCGGCATCGCTCTGGGACAGGATAGGCCTAATTTTAGCGATGTTACGAAGATGAAAAAAGGCTGTTTTTGAGATTTGCTTTATGTGACAGTTAAAGGATAGATCCTGATCGAATAGAACCCCAAGATTTCTAACAGTTGTGCTTGGCGTCAGGCTTATGCCATCTAGGGCAGTTAAATCATTAGAAAAGGTTTCTCTAAGGTGTCGAGGGCCCAGCACAATGATCTCTGTCTTGTCTGAGTTAAGGAGAAGAAAATTTTGGGCCATCCATGTCCTAATGTCCTTTAGACACGCATCTAGTTTAGATAACTGATTTGTCTCACCTGGCTTCATCGATACATACAGCTGAGTATCATCAGCATAGCAATGAAAATTAACGGAGTATTTCCTCATGATATCACCGAGGGGGAAGCATATAGATACGTTGAGCATGGCAAAATTAAACCCGAGGTCATGTTTTCACAGAGAGTTAGATGATTTCTCAACTTTGATCAACATTAGCTCCTGTATGGTGGTGTGTGAATGGGCCCTTCGATGATTCGTGCTCACAGGTTTCTGCACCAGACTGAGGAATGAGTGCCACGGAGAGCAGCCAAAAGCTGAGCTGAACACAACAACATGCCATCTCTGCAGGATCTCATGTTTCAGCACATTCTGCAGTTCCAATAAAACATGGACGAGACAACAGGCAGCTGTAAATGACACGCCTGTCTGAGGCCTCCGTGGAGCAGCACCTTCAGGATTCTCATAATGGTCAGCTCCCCGTGTCCCCGGCCTTCATTCTGCCAGTTAAGCCTAAAGATACCTGACACCATATGTTTCCCCGAGCTGTAATGACTGCTGCTGGCCCTCACTTTTATGGCAGCCGGCCTCTGGAGGCTGGCTGATTGTGGGGGACATGTCCAGGTCTCAATTAGAGCTGCTCACACGATTAACACCTCCATGCTGCTCCTATATTAAAAGGAAAAAATGCATGTGGGCTGCATTTTGGAATTTACAACAAAATCCACGAAGAGCAGTGAGAAGAAAGAAGCGAGGGGTGAAATGTACGAGCTGGAAGAGACGAGGAGAAGCAGAACGAGGGAAGACAGAGATGAAGACAGAGGGAGAGGAGCGAGGGAGACCAAAGGCATGTGGAGTTCACCATCACTTTGCTTGGCTGCACTGTGATTAAAGCGAGGAGTCCCTGGAGAGAGAGGCGGCTCGAGGCCTGCCCAGTCAGTTCTCTCGCTCCCTTGATCTCCCGCGTGTCGCCCACAGAAACATACCGCCAAACCTTCAGGAAGGGCTCCTTTATTGCTCCCCCCCACCACCCTCCACCCCCTTACTCCTCCGCCGGCTCCAAAGAATCTGCAAAGCAAGCACAGATTGTCATGGTACAAGCTCCTCTCAATTTAACAGGAAGGAGGTCTGTTTCATACGCACTGCTGCCCGGATCCTGCAGAAGTTTTTTGATGTTTTAATGAAGATGTCTCCAGCCTTGTTCCTCATGAACTTATCAACCTTTGAGATTAGGTAAAAAGAGAATTTTTGGCGAGTGATTTTCCAGCAAGTTCCTGCTTAAAAAGAATAGGCAGGAGTGTGAAAATATGCCTACTAAATTGTCATTAATCCCTGCAGGGGGGCTGGATCCGCGTTTGATTGAAGTGCTTATTCTTTCAGAAAAATTGATAACGATTCCTGCAGACCTGGAGCTAGGAGAGGAAGAAAATGTCATCCTCAATCTGAGGTGGTTTTTCACCTACAGCTTGGGTTCTTTTTCAGTTAAAAAAAAAGGTACACATTTGCATAATTAGATGTTTCATGTTCATACGGCAGTATGTTGAAGGGGCTGTGTCCCACAAATGGCCTGAGCTGCCCTTACGCTACTAAGTCAAAGCCAGTGACTTTGAGTGCATTATGGGAAGGAAGCCAGCAGGTGGAGCTACCCACAAAACGATTTTAATAACCGAGTTAAACATATGTATCATTGTCTGATATGCGTTACAATATAAGAGGACATAAACTGAAGGAGAGAGGCTTTTGATGCTTGCTAGTGTCTACAGTGAACCATAGAAAGCACCAGATAGCATGGTAACTTTTTACAGTGTAACACCTGCAGGAGTGTCCACAGAGAAGAAAAGCTGGACTAAAGTCTGATAGCTAAATGACGTCTTGATTCAGTCGATGTTGTCGTGTCCCATGATAAATTAGCTGATTGGAAATGAGCAGAGACCACCTCTTTCAAGCAAGCTCAGCCCGATCGATTGTTGTGTTCATATACGTATATTCAAACAAACATGGTACGCCCACTTGGAACAACAAATTTAGTTGTGAAACGCCCTTAATTAAATCCTCAGTTCAGTAGCAACAGGGCAGGCTGATCAGAGTGTCATGGGCCCCCGTCCCTCCTTTGACCTTTCTTCTTCTGGTCAAGTGACCTTCACTCCCTGTCTGCAAAGTGTCTGACAAGGCATGCAAGCGCCTGAGGGGGAAGAAAGGCCGTGACATTACACACATTCATAAGGCGCTGGGATAATTACACCGATACTCACTTAACATGCAACGCAGGCAAGCCTATCGTTTATCAGCCGCATGACCTCTAGCGAAGGATCTCTTCCTCTGATCTGTCTAATTATTCTGCTCCCCCCACCCCCCATGTCTTCATCTCTTCCTTTTTTCCACCATTTGTACCTAACAGAAAAAAACCTTTGTGTGTGTGTGTGTGTGTGTGTGTGTGTAATCCAAAAACAAGCTGGAATTGTAAACATCACAGCTGGCTGGCAGGGGGAAAATGGGAAGTGATTCACTCGTGTTTTGTCAAAGATTTAAATTAATTCCACTTGGCCCTCAGCTATTTTGTATTATTTCTCCTCAAATAAAAACACACTGGTCCCCCCTCTTCAGTCCTCACGCCTGTGGCCGATCAGCGCTCCGTGGGGGGCTTATGGGTGTCACTCCAAATTTGTTGCAGATAAGGGAGAGTGAGTCGACTTAAATGTGATTTGGATAGTTAGTCCTGCACACGGGGAAGCTGCTGCATGAAATCTGGTTTCTTTTAGAGCACAGATCTGCCTCGGAGTGGTTTAAAGATGGTTTCTTTCATTTGAAATGTTGATTTTATCTCTTTGAAGCTCACTGTACAATCTCACTTATTGATTTCTCTCTGCCTGTAGGTGCTCTGCACTGTGGGAACATTTCCTTTTTTGCAAACACTTAAACAAGTCTAAAGACGTTTAGTCCCTTTAGCTTAGTGCAGCTGATGGCAGAAAATGTTGGCTTGACAGAAAATGATTAGATTCATTGCACAGAAGGAGGCTGAGATGCTTCTGCTTTATAAAAATGTCATTTTTAACAAAAGGTTTTCTCCAAAGTAGAAGCAGTCCAGTCCCATTAAGGAGCAGAATTCAGTCTGATTTCTGCTAATACTAAAACTCAATTTAAAATCACTGGTCAGTTTATGGAGTAAACCTTGCTTGTCCCTGGTTGGACCACTCATTACCTACAGAACTGCCTTAATGTTTTTTGCTGGCATTTATTTATTTGTCTGTTTCTTTTTTTGTTAGCAAGATTACACAAAAACTACTGGACAGACTTTGCTGAAATTTTCAGGAGATGATGGTAATGGCCCAACTTAAAAATGATTAGATTTTGACGGTGATCCAGATAACCGCCATAAACAAATGCTTGTTTTTGTTCAATAACTGTCTAACTAATAAATTACATCAACATGATTCTGAGTGCTAGGTGTGGGGTTTTCAGGGTCAGGGAATCATATCATGATGGTAACTTTATCATGGAACTATTGCTGATAGATGTTACAGCTATATGTGAGCTACCTTGGCTAAAGTCTGTGCTCTCCGAGTGCTTTCTAGTTATTTATGGCATCAATTCTTAACCCTGAAGTGCAGCTGGATCCACCTGATCCAATGCCTGTATTCAGCTCAAAAGCACTATTATTAGATCTGGACCGCATTTCTTTATTGAACGAAAAACAAACACTGAAAAATTCAACAGAGAAAGATATTTTTGCTCCACTTCTGACATGTTTCACAGACAGTTTGTTTTACAAAGCGGCTTATGTTTTTCACTTCACACCACGGCAGTAGCACCTGCCTGCTACATTTTCTGATTCACCTGAAATGAATGTGATTGACGGAAAGATCATCCAGTCACCTGCTGGATGTCCTTTTTTTAAGAGATTATTTTTTGGGCATTTTTAGGCCTTCAGTGGAAAGGCCTGTGAAGTGGGGCGAGAGAGAATAGGGGAGGACACTCTGCAAATAGACCACAGTCTGAACCCGGACCGGCAGAAGCATGTATATGGGTCATGCCTGGTTGCTTACCACTCCGCCAAACCAGCACCCCACCTGCTGGATATGCTTTTGAAAGGTTCTGCCATCCCCAAACTCTTTCTATGAGTTCTTTCTCAGATGGACAAGTGAAATTCAAGGAACAGTCGATCTGGTGTGTCAGGTTAACCAATTCTACAAGGTGCTGGAAACATTCCTCTTAAATTTGGCCCGCTATAGAGGGGTGCAGGGATGATGTATTTTTATAGGCCAGACCAGAAGTTGGTATCGTACTGGTTTCTTTAACTACAAGCCTTTGGGATTTTTCATTGCATTCATGGATCATTCATAATAATGATGTCTGTGGCGAACAAAAGTTCATGAAACTTTGTTAGTCGTGAAAATTGAATCTCACATAAATATTTAAGCTCAAACATAATTGTTGTCAGAGCCGGCTGGCCCATTAGGCAATATAGTCTATAGCTGAGGGCACCGTGGCCTCCAGGAGGGGCCACAAAATTGGGAAAAAAATCCATGTTCAATATATTTATATTAAATCTAGTTATTACTATTAACTTTTAAAATGGAAAAGCTTATATTGATTCAGGTGTAAAGCAATGCTAAATTAATATTGCTACTAATGATAATACCAAAGAAGTCTTCCTTATTTTTAGAGTCATTGTGTGCAAACTGTGTGGTCATTTAAATTGATTGATTTTGGTTGCTTTATTTTTAATTTATCACTATTATTACTCTTTATTCACTTATTCACAGGATTTTTATTTTGTGGTAAGGGTGTTAATGTTGTCTTTCAGATTGTTTTGTATTTGTTTGTATTTTGTTAAGCATGTAAATTAGGTGAAATGTTATCTTATGAATTAAAGGCATAGGTAAAAACAAAGCTATTCCATTTCTGCCATATCAAATCTAGCTGAGGGCACCTATTAGGTAGGACCGGCTCTGATTCTAGAGAGTGAAGGCTGTTATCAAGCTATTTTGGAACTACAACATAGTGGTTTAGTCTGTATAATGTCTTGTTGTCTTCTTTGTGAGCCTCCCCTTAATCCATCGACCTGATCAAATGGTGCCCTTGACCACAGCTATCATATATGTTGTCATTTATTAACAGAACAATCAGAAATGATGGCACAAAAGTCCCCATAGGCCACCATCACTCTGCAAATGACAGCATATTGGACCACAGAATCCCGTGTTTCTAATAAATAAGTTTGAAAGTATTTTTTTCCCATTGATTAAATTCAACTTCATTTTTAATAAAACATTCTTTATTTGCTCTAACCCCCATCTGGCACTAAAAGACTGTAATGTACAGGTCCTGGTTAATGACTCCTCGGAGTCTCTTGTTCTTCAGGTCTTCGTGCTGCAGCCACATTCCTGTCACATTTGGCCCTGCGGCTCCTGACAGCATCTCCAGATTCCCAGGATGCTTCTTCAGGCAAAACTGAGAGAGAGAGCGAGAGAGGGAGCAGGAGCAGCATATACAGTCTAATACAGCAGCACAGAATTGGGTTAGAGTGTGCATAAAGATACTTTAATAATGTTCTTTTATTGCTCGCAGCGAGGACCTGTGAACCATTAGCATTTCAGCACGCCGAGCCCTCCTGTGCCGTAATACGAGGCAGAGTAGTAAAACTGTCAGCCAGTCCTTATCAACTCAATGATGTCTCTGTTGCTTGGCAGGCGTCAAAAACAAATGACGGTTGGAGCTCCTTCTTCGTTTTGAAACTCATTTCCTCTTTGTGTGTGTGTGCGTGAAGGGAGGAGGTAGAAATATGTTATTGAAGTTACCATGGTGATTCAATTTCGGATACACCCCCCACCCCTTCTCTCTCTTTCCCCCTCATTTCCTCAGTAGAACAAAAAAGCAAATATTTCTGAGAGGAATTCCCTGGGTTGCGGGTGCAGCAGCAGCAGATCTGAGCGCGGTTTGGGTGAATGTGTTTCCCACCGGGGTTCCCTGCTCAGATATGCATCCTCCAGGATCTGCTGAGCACAGGAGTTACACAAAACAATGTTAATTTCTGGAATTTTTAGTGCGCCGAGGAGATTTTCAGGGAGGAAATCATTAGAATGGAAATGTGTGGAAAGAGGGCATTATATTTTACATTTTAGGGAACTTTTTAGGGATTAGTTTGGAGGGAAATGTTGCATCTTTAGTTATCCAGAATGTGACCAGCTTTGGTATCATACTTATTCACCCATCCATCCATCATCTACACCACTTTTCTCATTTGGGTCCACGGGGTCGAGGAACTTATCCCAGCTGACACTGAGCGAGAGCCACAGCACACCCTGAAACAGCTCCAGCACTGCAACGCCACAGCTTTTCTGTCACACAGTATATTGGGCTGTGGACGTACAACCCAGCTGCATTGAGGTAGATATGGCCCTCTGTTTTAAGTTTTTATGTCTGCTCCGGCAAAACAAAATGTGTGAGGCTTTTGGAAAAAATATGCAAGCCTTGTGTTCTAAGGTTTAACAGTGCAGGAGGTGTACGTGTGGCTTTTACCTGCAGTGTAGAAGCTCTGGTTTGATAAAATAATAATAGTAATAATAATGTTAAATTGTATTTAGCATGGCCGGTCTTTTATTATTATTTTCATTTTTTATCGCCTGTATTGTCGTTGTTGTAACTAATGCAAATTTGTATTTTCTTTCCTTATTATGTGCGGCAGTATGTTTTATTCTGTGCCTGCCTATTGGAAGTTTAACTTCAATAAAAAACATCTTGAATTAAATTAAAGCATCTTGTCTTACAATCTTTTGTTCCTTTGACTTCCAGGACAGAATAATGTGGCCCTCATGTGAAGCACAGTTGCCCATCCATGGCCTAAAACATGGACTAAATCAGATCTGAATGTCTTCTGCTTGCATGTTGAGATGATGTGTTCTTATTCCAGTCAGGCTTTTATTCAGATTATTCGTGTCCATGTAAACAAGTTACTTAAGGACAAGTGGATCTAACCGCCCTGCTAAGATGACATTGTGAGCTGTGTTTATTTGAAGAGCAAACAGGAAGGCTATTTTCTCCTCTCCTCAAAATGCTCGCTGAGGTTTTATGTCCCTCCCAAAAATAGAAAATCGAGTAAGAGAGGGAGAACGTCTCTGATTCTTAAAACAAACCGACTGACAGGCAGCGGGGCAGCTTTATTTCGACATTTCACAGCGTGATAACAGCAATTTACACCTCCCTCATCACTCCAAATCAGCCGGAGTGAGTCAGAAAATGAAAGGGAGGCAGCTCTGAATGTGAAAGCTTGTTTAAAAGTGCCTTAAATCCCGACTTTAAACTCTCTGCCTGGATGAAGAGTGGCGTAGGACTGCACACGCACACACGCTGCCTTCCTCTCCACAGCCGCCATCTGCCATGTTGGAAACCTGCCCTCAGTCTGAGCGCCGGAGGCCGACTTGGGAGCTGTATATATAGCTCTCCATATTTCACCTCTTTAGACGGAGGATTTGTGTCCTCACTCGGCTGTAAATCACAAATCATTAATAACAAAGCAAAGGCCAGAACACCACAGCGGGACGGTGGGAGCATGGTAAAAGCACACAAGCGTACAAACCCCATTTTGTGGTTTTCCTGAGCCGGGGGTCTGCGTGGCGGGGTAATTAGAGCTGCCACATGTGTTGGAGGGAGGAGGGGGGTTTACCGTGAGCGAGATGGGGGAAGCCCGCAGCCGTGCCAGGGAGAGGTTTGATGGGAATCCACGTGACGCTGCGTCCGTCACCGGGCTGAAAGGGAATCCCTTCCTGTTTCCCCTGTTTTTGTCAGCCGTGCACTCTGCTGCCATAGCAACCGGGTGTTTACTGTACTGAGTGTTTGGCAGGCGCGCAGCAACAGGCGGGTGACGTGTCCGTATGGTAATGTCTATTTATGAAAGTGTGAGTGAGAGTGATTGCAGCTTCAGTGGAAATCACCAGAAGAGTCTGACGGTCAGTTAACCAAAAACAAGAATTAAAAGTGAAAGACGTGCTGCACTAATGTGGAAACTTAATCTCCATGGCAACGGTATCATTACAGAGAGGCTGGCTCATGTGGGCACTGCTTCTCGTTCCCCCTTGAATAGTTTTAGTTTCCTTATGTTACATTCGAGTTATAAATACACTCTTGTTTTTGCAGCAAAGCCTTTCCCTGTTTTTTTGATAGAAACCACAATGTGAGCAAAAAGCAGCTGGACACCAGGAGAGAAAAGCTTTTTAAAGAGAATGACCAGTTTTATGTTGGTGTTTCACTCTGATTCATGTTCTTGCATCATTCTGCTGGCTTTAATTTAAGCTTGATATGATTGTATGTTAATTATAAAGTCATAGTTGGGCATAAATATTGTTTAACGTTCTTTTATGCCCTTTTTTTTTTGTTCATTTTACAATTCTTCTTGTAGCACCAAACCCTGATTGTTGCAAACAGGATGCCAGCAGACATGGCATGGCCCCTGAAAGGCCCCAAAAATGGGACCAGGATTGTTTCTGGTGGGTATTTACAAAAAACTGTACCAACCTCAAAGATGAGTTCTACCAGCTGTGTCATACTCGCCAGGTTTTTGTAAGTCTTCAGTACCTAAGGGGATAACAAGGTTGTGCCAGTGCCAGTTGGCATCTTTACTGGTGTACAAACTCTTTATACGTCATCTCAGTTATCGTTAATCAGACACACCAGATAAACCAATCAATATATTTTACTAGTCTATCTGGGAAAGAGCCCATAGGAGGTGTTTGGGAATGGGTCTTTCAAACGCAAACCCATCGATGATTGAACGATCGTTCTGTCAGTCCCATTTATTAAAAGCCAATCAGATAATGTAGCAGGCTGGTGGTGTAAAAACAAACATGAGCAACTTCATAAAACAAACTATCACCAAAATATCCTTTCTATGGAGAAGTGCTGTCAGTGTTGTTTGTTTTTCATTAATAAATAAATGTGGTCCACATAGCATCAATACTAACAGCTTCAGTAAGTTTGGGCCATCCCAATTTGGGTCATTCACAGTTATTGTAGATTGGATCTTGGTAAGATGGATCTTCCTGATCACAGACATTGAATCAGGGTGATCCAGCCGCACTGGAAGGTTAGATTTCAGTGGCTTTGCTTCTGTCTACAGTCTCTGCTCTGACCTGGCCTTGCTTCCCGTGTTTCAATTCTAATGTCATCTTGGTAGGTCTATGTGGGTTGGAGCTAGGGGTACAAACCATTTCAGGCAGCTGCTGCTGCTGTAAACAGGGGAAGAGGAAGAGTCAGACAGATCATGTCTCAGAGTAAATTGGTGTAAAAAGCGTATAAGGTTTAACTTACCTTATAAGATGGAAAACAGGTATTTTAAGAGCTCTTTACTTTGTGTTTTATGGTATATCACTCACTTTCTAAATGCAGCATCTGCAGCAAAGCACCAGCTCTCTGGGCTGTCTGCATATCCCATTTTTACAGAAACTGAAGGTCTAGCTTACATCAAACTGAAGAATTAAACCGAGACGGAAGTGAAAGAATTAATACTTGAAAGCATGCATAACTGATTACTGGACTAATGTACATCTGTGCAACATTTAATTTTTATTTTTAATCTATAGTTTTGTCTGCAGCATTAGTCTAACACTCTCTGTCTGAACCTCCCTTAATATATCCAAGTTTTCATCTTTAACGACACTTTATGGCTGTTTTTGCATAAACAAACATCTTTGTACAGATCAATTTAGGCGACACAGTCCTCCTCAATCTTAGCTCAAACAGTTTTCTTTTTCAGTCTGCTGTACAGAAAAAACAGAGAAACTGGATTTGAATATTCAGTCAGCATGTAAAATTGATTCTAACAATATATGTCTTCATCATCAGCCCCCCCCTTCAGTCAGACACATTCTGACTGGTCCAAGTACAGCCCTGTCTTTTATCGAGGATCATAAATTAATCTTCACCCTAAAAATCCTGCTAATATTATGCATGCCTGTTTAATTTTTCTTTTTTAGGACAAAATCTGAAATAATGAGAGAGATTCCTGGCGCCGGTGAGAAGGACCACCGGATAGCAAAACCTCTGCAGAGCTCAATTAGAACTCATCTCCATCATTAACTCAACCTATAAACTATTCATGGTCTCCAGCCATTTTTCATGATAAGGCTCCCCACATTTGAAAAATTCTCATTAGGGTTTAAATTAGGGAGCTCTGGTAGATCAAAATGGGTCTTATCTATTTTTTTAACATTCCAAAATAAAGATTTAATGAAATATCTCTGCAGCTCGCTCCAGCCTTCTCTCTTATTTAACCATTTCTCGACCCCCGAGCAGTGAAGCTGACTTCTTGGATTTTCAGTGAACACACAATACCTGCACTCTCATTGTGTGGATCGATGGGCAGCAGCACATCACCTGGCTAGGGGTCATCAGGTATGAACCTCTTGCTTCAGGTGGTTTTTCTAGTTAGGTTTGACAGAGAGCTCTTTCACTGCCCTCATACCACCATGAGCTCCTGTGCTACCTCTTCACCTCTGAGAACAGTCTGTAGAAGTTCACAGGTGAAGAGGTAGTACTCATTTGGTATCAATATTTTAGGGGAGTAATTGGTACCAGATGAGTACTCGTGAAGGTATCAATACTTTTATACTCCTCCCTTAACCTATAAGCAGTAGTTTCATGATGAAGTGACCCTCATAATCTGATTCCTCGACCCTTGAACTTGGAATCATGTTGATTTCATTATTAGTTTGACAGTCATTCAGAGATGTGACGTTATCCGTATCACTACAAAAATGGAGTCATTCTTAAGCATAGTTGCCAGATCCGCTTATTATAAGCGGATTTTGGCTTATTTTTTTGAAAAGTTGCTTGTAAATATTGGCAGTTGCAGGTGGCAGTTTTTGGGGCTTGTTCCAAAAGTGCAGTTGCTTATTTGGGCTTGTTGTGCCCCCAAACCCAGGGGGATCTGATGCTCACTCTACTACCAATGTAAACTCAATTCAGAAGTTACACAAACTATTTTGTCTCACACCAAACACAAATGTATTTTTTTCTGTAAAAAAGGGGCAAAAATGATGTTTCTACCAAAACGAAATCCTTATAGACAGAATTAAAATTATTTCTAATTAAGCTGTAGCTGTTTTCTCCATAATAAAGCTGTAGAGGATCAACATAAAACTTAGATAAAAGCCTGACTATGTCTGTCTGGTTGCAAAAATCAAGGTTGAACAGACTGTTTCATGATAACAGAGTTATAAATAACAGCAGCCCCTCCCTTCACTTCTGTATGAAGAAAAGGATGTTCTACCTCCAAACAAAAGGATGCCGAAGAAATAAAATAAGAGCCAAATATGAAAAAATGTCACTGTGAAGTTGAAATGTAATGTAGATGAAAATCAACACGCTTCATGTAGATTTCTCTCTCTAAAAAAAAGTAATATATCACATCAGAAAAAAAAACCTGGAGGTCACTTGTTTTGTCTTTTAAAACATGGCTTAAGACAAACTTGTTCACTTAGGCCTTTGGAGGAGTATAGTCCCCTTTTATTGGGTCTTTAATTGTTTTGTATTCTCTGTATTGCTTTGTTTTTTTATTGGTTTTTATGGTTTTTATTGTGTTTCTGTCTGTTTTACTGTAAAGCACTTTGGTAGGCCACTTGCTGTCTTAAATGTGCCATATAAATAAAGCTGACATTGACATTGTTTTGGGCTTGTTTTTATTGACCTGATTGCTTATATCAGCAGAAAAAACTGGCAACACTGCTCTTAAGTTGGGCCAGATATCTCCTAAAAGTTGTAGCAAAATTTGTGGCGTAGTTTTTGTGTAATCTTGCTAATAAGAACCTTGTTGGAGGTAACCAGGCTGTAAACAGATTCATTCATGCTGTCAAAATCAGCTTGTCTTATCTTGGATTGGTTGTGTGACTCCTGATGCTGCTGGATCTCCAGTTTTTACGCTCCAGCTTAAGCTCCATGTTTTGATACTCCAGGTCGCAGTTCCGTTTTGATGCGAACCAGCAGGACTGTCATCCGAGGATAAATGTTTGAATGTTTGCATCCATGCGTGTGCTGTCTCAGGGATATCTTGTCTGTTTCGATGCACACACTCTTCCCTCCGAGCTGTCAGATCCACTCCACACCGTGTCCATCGTCACCTCCTCTACCGCAGACGACACAATAAATTCACACTCCACAAACAGTCCCACACCTCCGATTCCTCTCCACATGACTGACTCCTACATATAGAGCAAATCGAGGCTGCTCTGCTTCACACATTAAAACACATCCCTGAATCTTAAACAGCTTCACAGGAGTGAAAATGAAAGGCGTGTAAAAATTAATATTACATTTCCGTGACTTCCTATGCTGTTTAAAAAGTAATGAGACTGAATAAAAAAGCACTCAAGTTAATAGCCTTGAAATATTGTGCCCCTGACATTTCGTCTGTGCTTGCAGGAAGCAGACAGCGTTCACATTGTTGGCACTATAAGCTGCCTTTTACATAACGCCACTGTCCATTTGATAACTTAATTGTTGGCTGCATTAGGAGGAAGCTTTTAAACGTTTTCAGGGATGACAGCGAGCGTCTGACGGGCTAAAAGCGTCCTAAACTTGGAGGAATTTAGGGAGCGGAGAATCTGAGACATGTGACACAGGTCAGGGTGTGTTCGCTCTGGCCGGTCTGGGTGTGATCCTGGAGGAGTGCGAGCAGGGATATCCCCCTATGGTTTTCATAGAGCGGTCTGAATCACTGCCAAGAACATTTTTCTTTTTTTTGGTGGGGAACAGTCTGTTCTGAGGAAGGTCCTGTTCTCTCTGAGAGGAAACGCCTTCTATGAGTTCACCAAATGTTTATGTTCGCTCTGAACCTTCACCTCAAACTTCAGGTCACGGTGCCCTGCAGGAGAGGAACGGGGAGAGCTTTAGGAACAGGAAGCAGATAAGGAATGAATTCATGAATGACCTTGTTTTTGAGCATGTATTTATTCATTTTTCATTTTAAACATTAACATCAAACACTAGAACCTCTCAAAAATGGGGAAGACACAAAATTATAGTAATAATATAATAGTACAGAAAATTAAATAATAAATAAAAACATCAAATAAATAAATAAAATAAAAATCAACCAAAATATTAGGTCATAAATTCAGTCATATCAAATAAACATAACTAATTAAATGAATATTAAAAGTTAAAAATATAATTAAATACAATAAAATATTAATAAAAAAATAAAATACAATTTTAAAAAGGGATATAAAACAAACAAACCCTGTACATTAAGCATACAATCCCACAGTAAGTGAAATATTTTCATTTAGCTCACTCTCTCGATAACCCCTTCAATATCACCTCTCTTAATCAGTTCTAAAAACATCTCCCAAGTGTTATAGAATTAAGAAACTTTTTTCTAACAATACAGGTCAGTTTTCAAGAGCCAAACTTGAGGTTAAATTAGTTAACCAGTTGTCAAGAGAGAGGTAACCAACATTCTTCCAGCACAGGTCAACCAGCAAAGGTCAACCACTTTTCTCTCACTACAAGACAGAGAACAGCCGTCAGGATAAATGCCTAAAATACATAACTTAGGACATAATGGTACCGGACTTGATGTGACCTAAGAGATATATTTTAACACAGACCTCCAGAATATTTGAATTTCATCACAATTCCATAAACAGTGATATGGTGAACCTTGATGGCTGTTACACTTATTCATGAATGACCTTTTAATGACCAACTTGATGCTTTGGCACTGAATTATCAAAACAGTTATTTCTACAGACTGATCACATACTTTAACCTATGTCACGGTATGTTTGATCATTTATATCAGGCGATGGCAAATGGCGGCCCAGGGACCACATTCGACCTTCGAACTCACTTGATGCAGCCTGCCAGTCAGTTTGAAATAAAACAATCTAAGTTCATGAATAAAACCTGACAAAAATCGACCAGGAAAACATTAAAAACAGCAACATTTCCAAGAAAATAGAAGTAGAATTGGCTGTAATTGTTTCTGTGAAATTGAATTTTATGCATGTGGCAAAACAGAGGTCAAAAATATAATTTAAATATACTAACTCTACAGAAACCAGCTTAAATTTGGTGTTTAGCTCATTAGGTTAAGTTTTGCTAATTGCATTCAAATACTGATATAATAAATGAAAATAAGGTATCTTCTTATATCAGTTAAGTATGTGTCCCTTTGGCCCTCTGGCAATAAGGATCATTTTAATGTGGCCCTGTTGATGACCAAAGTTGCTCACCCTTTGTTTAAATCACATCTTTGGTGTCTAAAGCTCTTTTTCGCTCCTCTTTGGAAACACTTAGATCTGTGGGGGTGGGGCTAAAAGAGGCTATGATAATGAGCTCTGCACTGATTGGCCACCCAAATAACATCTGATGGGAGGAGAGAGGAGGGTTAAAACAGTTCCCAAACAGTCATTCATTCCTGTGACAAGCACTAAACACACATGTAGGTGGAGGCTGTATAGCTATGACATCATAAACCCCAGGAAGCAAAAACAGAGTGTTTAAAGGGGCTTTTTCCTTAAAGCAGGGGTGTCCAAACTATGGCCCAGGGGCCAAATGTGGGCGACATTCCATTTGAAATTGGCCTCCAAACAACTGAAAAGCAACAGCAGCAAATAACACTAATTTTACTTATCTATTGCACTATTTGTTCCAATTCAAGGTCCATTAATACAGCGCATTACACTTTTTCACTTCAAGCACTAACAATCCAATAAAGTTTGTCAGCTTTGTGCAGTTTTTTCTTGTTTGTTTTGTGTCTGACCTAAGATTAGCATTGTTCTTATTCTGACAGCTAGGGCCAACTGGGGCCCTTGAAAACAAATTGGCCACCCCTAGATCCCAAAATCTTAACTTTTACACCAAAAGTGAGGTGTAATCGGCCCCGTCATCCATGTATTTCTCTGTGTTTGGCCCTCGATAAAAAATGTTTGGACACCCCTGCCTTAAAGGGACATTTCTCTGTGAACTGAGAGCTTGGTAAAAGCTGTCATTTTCTTCTGTCCCTCAAGCCCTTTCAAAAAAATAAAAAACACAGTAAATAGTTTTTCAGGACATGAGACCTTTAAAGGGTTCAAGTGAAAGCTTCAAGTTTAGGACACAAATTTGACGACATAGAAAACTGTCATTGGCTGATCAGTGATAGATTAGAAACATTTAAATTAAAACTCTGGCTTCAGTGCCAACATGAAAGTAACACAGGATTTCACGCCCTCGCATTGAGGGAAAGTTTTAAAACCAAAGCTGCACTTTATTTTGTTTTTACGGCCTTGGGCTTTAAAATTAGGGGTCTGTTTTTTCAGCCATGATGGCTGCTGCATGGTTTTGTCCAAGGAGGAAAATTCCTTTATTGTTTATTGTTTGCAATATCAAAGTGAAGACATACCAAAAATAGTTTGTCATATTACTTTTTTTCAATAAAAACAGCGGCAGTGAGCCAGCTGAGGACTGTTTTATGAATCTGCGCAGCAAGTGATTGATTTGTTTCTGTGAGCTGCTGTAAGTTTGGACAGTTTGGTCATTTTTCCCTCCAACAAATCTTCAATTATTAAACAGATGTCTAAATTATAAGAGAAAAAAATAAAATATTTTAGCTAGTGTTGACTATCAGGTAGCAACTCTGATTTTGATGTTTGTTTGTTTTTCTGTTTGTTTGTTTTTTGTTTTTGTTTTTTTTGCAGGCACCCATGCAGATGCCACCCATGATATTTTGCAGCATGCTTTGAATGTGAAGAAATACAGCAATCTGGTAGGAAAATATAAAAATTAAATATTTGAAGCTTGTAGTCCAATATGAAATCTAAATATTAAGGAATGCATTAGTTCATGTTAAGATAAATGAGGGATCAAAGATGGCATTTTCAATGGGACATTGAAAAAGTGTCCCCAGGACCTCTTAAGTGTTGAAAGCCTCCACTGTACAGACTTTGAAAGCTTCAAAATTCAGTCAGGAACAAGAGCCACACATGGTTTAACCCACTAAAGGTTTTGCTACCTGCTTGTTAAAGAACAGGAACCATTGCTGTCTGTTTTATCCTTCTTTGTGTCAGTGGGGTACAGGACCACGACTCGGCACAAAAACAGACAATAAACCTCAAATGTCAGAGAGATGCTGGAAACACTGAACCACAGGCCTGCTGCTGAAACACTCTTTCCACAGAAGTCTAAGATGTGGTTTTATCCTCTTCAGAAAAATGGGAAAATATGCAGGCAGGCGAGGAGGATTCAGACTTCACTTAAGTGTTGACACCATTAGGCTCGGGGATGTTTTCTGTATCTGGAATCACCTCCAAGTCTCGCTCGGCGACCCGGTGAGCATGTAAAGTACAGGGTAAGAAAGACTTTATGAGGACAACAGCGGATTTTTGTCCACCTCTGTTTACAAATGAACAAGGTTAAAGCACTCAGCTCTATTAGAGAAGATATTTACACTTTTTATGAATAATGGAGAGCAGCCTGGAGGAAAAGGAGAGCAGTCTGAATATCAGGGGCTTCTCTGTGAAAGCAAAGGAGCAAAACATACATTAGAGCTTCACTTTCTGTTCAAGGCTTAAAAGGAAATCTGTCCTCAACCTTTGTCCCATTTTATCAGAAAGTTTAGGTCTGAGTGACTCATCGTGGCGAAAGGTTTTTATATTCCTGAACATTACTGTGGATGGAAATCAGATTTACAGGCTTCTGTCAGTGTTAATTCAGGCTGCAAAAGCGGCCCACATTTATCTGAAAACAACCAGAAACAGTCGTCCCAGATTTAGGTTGAATTAACAGGTATTAGCTGTGATAGGAAACAGTTGGTGACATGGTTTTCTTAAAGCTACCAGACTTCATATACAAACTGTCACCAGGTATGCAGATCCAGTATCTAAAAGGCTCGTTACTGTTAACTTACCAGGTCAAAAACTTATGCACTGATTTAAAAACTGTATGATTATGTGATTTTTAAGAGCTCAGGCACATCATAGTTACGCTTCAGCAGTGCTGCAGCTGGGCACTGCTTCACTGGTGTAAATATTTAGGGCACTGCTACTCCTCTGAAAGGCCTGATTTCATCTCACAGACAGCTTAGCAGTAATGCCAAAAGTAATCAATCCTTAAAATACCAAATATTTACCTTTTGAAATTATTCCCTATACAAACATTTATTGATATAACTTTTCTATACTCTTCTTAAAGTCATGGGTTTAGATGATGTTCTTACCAGAAGTATTTTATTTTCCTATCGAGTAAACTCCCAACAAGGACATAAAGTGTTCTATGATTGAAATAGTGCAAACTACAGAGTAAAGGCATATCATCCCATAATCCTGAGTTTAAAGTCAGAATTCTGACTTTATTTTCTCTAATTTCTGACTTTAATCCCAGGATTCTGACTATAATCCTAGAATTTAGAATTCTGTGTTAAAAGAAGAATTCCTATTTTAATCTAATAATTCTGCTTCTTAAATCTCAGAATTCTGTTTTAATCCCAGAATTCTGACTTTAAATTCCAATTCCAACTATATTTTCTCAGAATTCTGACTTAAATCAAAGAATACAGACTTTAATTCCAAAATTCTGGATTTGATCTCAATTTTCTGACTTTCTTTTTTTTTTTTGTTTTTTAATCAGACTTTTGACTTTAACCCCAGAAATCTGACTTTATTTTCTCAAATTTTGATCCTGTTTTCTGAGAATTCTGACTTTTATCCCAGAATTCTTACTAAATGCCAATTTTTTTATTTTTCACAGAATTTCTAACTTTAATCCCAAATTTCAATCACCAGATTTCTGACCTTTAAGTTTGAAATTCCAAATGCATTTTCTCAGAGTTCTTAGTTCAATCCCAGAATTCTGAATCAAGTCTCACAATTCCTAACGTTATTTTCTCAGAAATCTAACTTAAATCAAATGAATTCGTGATTTAATTCAGAACTCTGACTAAAATCCTCACTTTAAAAAAAGAATTTTCAATTCTAATCCCAGAATTCTTACTTAATCCTCAGAATTCAACTTTATTTTCACAGAAGTTCCCTGATTTTATTGTCGTAGGAATTCAGACTGTCTTCACAAACTTAAGCAAAAGTATGAATCTCTCTTTTTTTCTTCCTCAGTGTCTCTAATCCTCTCCTGTAGTTTTGGACCTTCGATAACACCACATGAGTGATCAACTTTACAATCAAACTCTCTAACTGTGTGAGCTATCAGCTGTTATTCTCATGTGCTGCAGGAAAATCTGTTAATAGAAATTAAAACATATGACACATATGTCTGTCATAAAGGTCTGAACTTCTGTTACGTCTTGGATCACCTTCTAAACTTTGTCCTCTTACTCGACCTGCTGTGCTGCAGATAAATTCACGCAGAGCTGAGGGAGATTTAGCCTGAGAGCTTTTTAACCTCGTTAAACGTTCAGCCCCTGGCCTTCATGTAAACTATCATTTGTAATTATCCTGTATTCACTTAAAGCAGCGAATGAACGGGATTACTCTGATCCCATTTAAAGGTGCAGCACACAAACAGAGCGTGTGCTGCAGGATTACAACATGACTGTAGAAACACAAACAAACTGAGGCAGGCTCAGGCCGTGTAATTGGGAACATCTGGATGTCATTTTGGCGTGTTCAGCCCCGCAATCATGAAAGCTATAACATCTTATTTGGCCATTTGCTGGAGCACACACCAGCTCTGGAAAAAAAACACATTCCTGCAGTAAACATCCTTCACTCCGAGCTGAGAAAATGACATGCACAAGCGATTGACCAAACCAAACAAAACATAATAGATAACACCCTCGCTGTTTCCCATCGTCAGCCACAAATGACAGGAACCATGCTGACTGTCACCTAGAACAGAATCTTTGTGGATCAGGGGCTGTTTTCTGATGTTTACGGGGAGATAAATACACAACAATTCAACACTTTAGGCGGCTGTGCTCCTCTGCTGCAAACTCAGGCCTGTTTTAAATTACACTGTTTACCAGACTGGACGACAAATAACAACAAAATCTGAAAAAAAGATCCATTTATGTTAGAAAGTGGAGTGTTTATCACAAAACAAAATAACAATTCAGGCCAAGTTATTTAATCTTTGAATCTATTTACTTAGCAACCAAGCAGACAGAGGCTGTAAGTCAACTCTGATTAAGTAGTTTGTGACTGAGATTTGTATTTTGTTTCAAAGATCTGGAAGAAATATAACTCAAGCTTTATTGTTTGATGACCTTTCTCTCTGACTAAATATATAATATACAAATTGTTGTGGTTTTCCTCTAACTCTTTATGTCATTAAACATTTTGATATACATTTTGACAGTCTAGATTTTCAAAACACATGTAAGAATTCATCTTAATGCCCCTTATAGTTAGATTGTGAAAATCAGGGCTGATAAAGATATCTAAAGCCCCTCTATTTCGGCTCCAGATGTCTCAGGAACAATTTTTTAAGGTTCTTGAATGTAAAGTCCACATATATTAGACTTTGGCATGCCCTTAAACCCCACAATTTCATCACTGTTCAGAAAAGGCATACATCCTGGCAGTCTAACAATGCATTTCTAAAGTAGTGGATACAGTTTTAGCTTTCCAGTTGTGTGCTCTAATGTTTACTGTGGCTGCACAGACATGTTCAGACATTAAATATTCGATGACTTTTGAGCTTGCGTTATCTGAAGTATTGTTCAGAAAAGTGAGATGGCTCACGGTAAAATTACTAGTTTTTATCTTTGCCAAAGTCATTTTTGTTAGCCTATCAGGGCTGTTGTTTTAAATTTGGGAGGGTCTAGAATTTTTGTCAAAAATATCCTATTCTAGGCAGTTCAGAGAATTAATGTTTACTTATACACCTGGAACAATGGCGTTATAGGTTTGAGAATACAATTATGTTTATCTGAATTTACTTTCATCTCTGATTGATTTTGTTTTCTTCACTTGCTGCTGGTGATTGATCCACAACCATCATATGTAATGTTTCAATAGCCTCTCAGCCTGTTAAATCTTTGCAGTGTAGTGGTACCATCCTGTAGGGGGCAGTGTAATACGATATGGCTGATTCTAAAAAGGCTAAGCTAACTCTCATTACAGCTGAATAGACAGTGTTACATCTTCCATTGTTTCATCAGTAGCTTTAGCCCACTGGCTCGGGGAGTAATACCAGTGCAAAGCGTGGACTGTAGACAGAATGCAGTGTTTTTGTATCTTTCTTCAAACCACAATTCTTTTAATTTCGTGGAGACAGTGGCCCCATCTGCAGGAGTGTATAGCCCTAGCTTCTGTGCAGACTTTTGCAAAACAGATAGTGAGATGAGCTTTATTCAGGCTAATGCCATATACCTCATACAACCTACTTCAAAAATCATGAACCGTCCCTTTCATGTCATTATTTGAGAATGATTTAGGTTATGACAGGTGAGTTGGAAATCTGAAATCAGGTATAATACTATAATTAGCTGTAAAAATAATCTGCTCACTTGATAATATGTCTAGTTTTATTTTCGTAAGGACTTCACATGGCCCTAAATTTAAATAGATAGTACTCTTACTCTGAGGTTTGAATAAATGGCATTGCTGTGAGACAATGGTAAATATGATTAATACAAAGACAGAGCAACAGAAAGCAGGAATGTCCTGCTTAAAAGCAGGTGATTAAAGAATTGCACAGCAAGAATAAAAAAAGTGTATCACCTGCAGGTCTTGAACCAGGGCCACTTCTTAGGGATTAAATTAAGTCTGACAGGTGAAAAGCCAGAGAGAAAGCAATACAGCGGGGATTAGAAAATGAAAATAAATGAGCTTTTAGCACCCTAATGAAAGATTTAACCCAAATGAAGCACAGGTGGCTGTTAATAGCTGCTGCTTTCGCCTCCACCATCGTACAGAGCATTATTCTCTTACCACATCACCCCCCTCCATCCATTCCTCCCCCGCTCGCTCCCTCCGGCTGTGGCCTTGCCTTTGGTATTTACTCACGCTTTTCCTGAGGTCGCTGTGTCACTCTGAGCTAGGCTGATGGGAACGTGCCGTTTTCCAGTGTTTTCATTGGCTGGGGGAGAACATGGGAAAGGAGCAGGGCATCCTCTGTGGTCCCGTTTCCGAGAGGAGGGGCCCCCCCACCCCCCCCCCCAGTTTTCTGCAGTTTTACCACATGTAACCCCCTCTGCTCTGAACAAGCGAGGAAATAGTGATGTCAGAGAGATGGGGCTTGACCCTTTGCAGCCCCTTTTTTCATGGGAAGAACTTATAACCAGAGTGACAGGGGATCCTCCTGGGTAAGAGCATGTAGAGGAATTTAGGGCTCCGAAATTCACCACATTTAAGAGTTCATGAACTGTTACTTTAACTGCTTAACATGACTTCAACTAAAAACAAACAAAAAAAAGAATAGATATATCTCCTGATGGTCACTTCATTGAAGTACCAGACAGTGACTGAACAGAAGAAGGGCTGAAACGATATGTGGTGCTGTGATTGGTAGAAAGCTTGTTTTTTTTTTTTAAAACCATGTCTAACTGAGAGCAATGCACACAAGTATGAGTCACAAAATCAGGCTAATAACAATCATGTGTGTCCTAACTGCCTGAAAGCGATGCAGTGTGATGCTTGTTGTGCCCCCAAACCCAGGAGGGATCTGATGCACACTCTACTACCAATATAAACTCAGTTCAGAAGTTACACAAAACTATTTTCTCCCACTTCAAACACAAATGTAAATTTACTTTAAAAAGAGGCAAAAATGATGTTTCCACCAAAAAGAAATCCCTTATAGCCAGAATTAAATGTATTTGTAATGTAGCTGTATCTGTTTTCTCCATAATGAAGCTGTAGAGGATCAACATAAACTTAAATAAAAGCCTGACTATGTCTGTTTGGCTACAAAAATCAAGGTCAGACAGACTGTTTAGTGTTAACAGAGTTATAAATACAGTAGCCCCTCCCTTCACTTCTGTAAAAGGATGTTGAATAAGTAAATTAAGACCCAAATCAGAAAATAATGTCAACTGTGAAACATGAAATGTAATGTAGATGAAAATTAAAACACCACCCAAAGAAATATATCACATTTGATTAAAAAATAGCCGGAGGTTGCTTGGTTTTGGACTTGCTTTTATCGACCTGGTTGCTTCTATCA